>MU739583.1:0-27397 GCA_026770625.1 Nicotiana glauca
AGGTTCACTAAAAATTTTAAGCCTAACCATTTAAAATGAAACATAGCTTCAGATTATTTTCCTTTTATTGCTAGATACAAAAACAAGGAGAGAATATAGTTCATCTTAGGATTAGTCTTTAATAAAAATGAGATGAGCCTTGCCGCGTTAAAAATATAATTACGGGGCCCTCAAATAAGTTTCTATATAAAAATTTTAGATTCGAAAGGACTGTTTAGCGAATTTCACGATTTTTTCCAAAGTTAATAGACGTAGATGTTTTAGGCGCGATTTATAATACACTTTCTCAAGTATGGGTGCACATTTATGTGACCCAAATCTAAATCTCAACGAAATCGGAATGTATTAAAAGCCACATGCATACTGGTACGGTGTGGCCCGAAATACATTTTCACGACGTTGCAATTCTTATAAAAATGATAAAGCGGAATATTAATAAATGTACATAAAAATGGAACATAGATAGAAATCAGATAAAAACAAATACAATAGTTGAGCGACCGTGATAGAACCACGAAATTCAGGAGTGCCTAATACCTTCTCCCGGATTAACAGAATTCCTTATCCGGATTTCTAGTTCGCAGACTGTAACAGAGTCAAACTTTCCTCGGTTNCCTTGCTAGCTGTCTGTGTTCAGGTTAGTAAAAAGAAAATGAGGGAGCAAAGTAGTTCTTCCTTACTGCAGGATGTATAGTCAATATTCTGGGGTTCGGTGTGTCCATGTCGGCTTATTCTAGTTCTGCATTTTGTGAGGAATCTCATTCTTTTGGCGAGATGGGGCCGTCGGGGCCCTTGGGTAGTGTGTCGGCAGTCGTCTGAATAAGTCGTCTATACTTTGCGCCTCCTTTGATGGTATAGGGCCCGGCGTCCTGGCTCGAACTCAGATGGGCTATATAAAGAGACCGATTTCTGTGGCGATTTGTCATTTTGAATTTGCTGGGGACTCGGTATGTGGGGGCAATTTGGTCCATCAATGTGGGCCGCTCTATTGACTTTGGTCCGATATCGTTGTTGTAAGCGATCGAACTACCTGAACTCACAAACACATGTTTTGCTTAAGATAAATTAGATGAGGGAGAGGGTTACTAATATGCTGGTGCGACGCCGGGGAAGAGTCTTGGTGCCCTTTTCCCTGGATTCAAGAGTATCCTTGGAAATATTTCCCTGGATCCGCCTTTATCCAGGCGGCGGACATTTTTACTTTCCATGTTATGAGTTCTCGGGAAGTGTCACCGCTCCTTCACTATTGTGGTGATATGTCGCGGCGTGTTTACTTCATCCTTCCTGGTTGTCTTCTTTCCTCGGGGCTGGATTCGAGCCTGACCGCTCGATGATACTTGGCGGCGATTTTGACTGAGTAACACGGCTGTCATTTCTCTGAGATGGGGATCATTTGTGGCCTCGTGGATACTTGCATCGTATGGTTTCCACATCGAATTAGGGTTCTTTCGAAGGGGCCTTGATTGAATAGGCTTGAGTTGCTCAGTGTTCCTGGTTTCGCTTATGGTGATTACGAAATTTGGCATAGCAATGTTGAGACCGTACTCTGCTAGATAGGATTTGTCTGCCGGCTGTGCCTCATCGGATCTAGTTTCACTGAAGGTTTCTCGAGGATGTCGCCCTAGAACTATTCCCCTACCGTTGCGAGGCAGGTTGGATCTTGCACCGTTCCTCCAATTTGTGGCGCATGGATGGTATCTCCATCTGTTTGGCATTAGATCCATTGTGGGAGGCCTGCTTGGGTGTACCGAGGCTGCAGAGTTTTCCGGACGATCACTCGTGGCCCTGATTAGTGGTCGGTGCTGGGTACGGACGTATGGCCAAGTCTCGGCCAAGTATTTAGCTAAGCGTCATTTGAAACGACCTGGAGTCGGCGAGTATGCTTTGTTTAAACACCAAACGAAGGCCAAGGTGTCCGTTCATCCGAAACCGGATACGATCTCATTCGTTCTACCAGGGAACGAGATATGACTTCTTGTGGTATTTTATCTCCCTTTGTTGGGCCTCCGACCTGGCGGGCTCCCCCGTTGTTGCTTCGGTGGCATCGGCGTATGTTTCTGTAATAGGATCATCTTGAAAGTTGTTGCCTTTCTTCGTGCATGCATAAGCGGTGGTGGGCTCGTCGGGGTCCGAGGATCTATCGTACCTATGAAGTTCCGACGTTCTAGATTTTTGTGAAGTGGGTTTCAGGATCGCTTCCCTTGGGTAGAACTGTTGCACGAGTCTCTACGCGACTCGATTCTTTCAGACTAGCCCACAAGCATCTTTGCTATGGCAGGGTTGGTCATTGATTCGTTGTTGCTTGATCTTTCGGGTATTTGCTTGAGGGGGGAGCTGTCTCTGGTGCTGCTGCGCTGGGAGTTCTCTGATGGCTTTGCAATCGAGCAATGGCCAGTTGTTGTGCTTGCAACATTTCAAAAATAACATGAAAGACTAACTTCCTGTTTTTCCCGGTTCAGGGTTTGTTGAGCTTCATGTCGGTTTCTGTGTCGCACGCTCCTATCGGTGTGAGAACTTTGTTGGCTTGTTGTGCATCCTATGAGTTCACTTCCACTAGAATCGGTTCGGGTACGTTATCGAGATTCTTTAGTGGTGCTCCGATGGTCGGTATAGCTGCACCATTTTCCCCATGCTCTTTGAGGCAATCATTTTCGACTCCGTTTACCGAGCCAGACATTTTGACCTGAAATCAAAGGATCTTGGACAAGAAAATCGTGTAAGATAATATGCGATTATGTAATGAAACTAGCAAGAAAATAATCACTATTATTTATAGCCCCACGGTGGGCGCCAAAATTTTTTACCGTGAAAATGGTAACGACATTAAATTTGTGAAATGAGACTCTAAATATACGTGATCTATTCCTGAGCTAGTTGTTATAGCAGTTGATGCTAATAATATGGTATTTAATGATGGAGCACAAGTTAAAATGAGATAATGATTGAACCGAAGGGCCTGCAGCCCGGGTATATGCCTGGCCGAAGTGGCCTTCAGGGTCGAATTCGAGCTATCGGAGGTAGTTGAGGATGGGATAATAGTTGAAAATATAATTAAACAAAGCTCCTTATCACCAAAACTAAGCTATACAATAAAGAACGGGTATAAAGGTGATAGATATCGAGGTATCCTCGGATCAGTGAGAGACAATAAGTTTAGAAAGGAGAGAGAGAGATATATTATTGCGCTTGTGGAGAAATAGAGCAACATATGGCCCTTAAAAGGTAGGGTGATTCCCCTTTATATAGGAGGGGAACTCGGCTATAAGTACATATGTATTAATTACAAAATACGGAGATGGGATGGCTTGATGCGATGCCTCAGCGTAGGCTCTGGATAGGCCGACCTTGTTAGACTCAGCCATGTGTCTTGGGAGCTTCAACTTTTTGTCCTGGCCTCGGCCTCCGCCTGGCCTTGAATCAGGCCTCGACAAGCCTCGAGGGAGAGGACTAAGTCTTGACTTCATGTCCTCGGGGTCTTGAGGCATTTCCCCGAGATGGCTTGATTGCAAGAAATCAGGCCCTCTGATTTCACCGTGTACACCGGCAAAAGCCCATTTTGGGATAAAAACTCGATCGAAGGAAAAGAGTGCAACAGAAGCTTCAAAACACCGAGGTCCTCGAGCCAGGTTGGCATCTCAACTGCTTTGGTCGATAGCCTATGCATGAGTTATCGTGAAGTAAAAGATAGAAAAAAGGGGGGAACAATTATACCTTAGTGGCAATAGCGTTCTTGGGTTCCGATGTTCGTTTGGCGGATGCGATGTGGTCTTTCATTTGAATACAGCCGAGGGCGTGTATTAAGTGCATGATGTGTTGAGTTTTGTCTACTTTGTCCTTTTTGGTTGCTTCTCTTTCTCGAGACTAGTTTTTAGTTTGGTCGCTGAGGAATTCCCGAAGGTGTCCGTTATCGAGTAGTCGGGCCATTTCCTCCCGGAGCTGCCTGCAATCCTCGGTTTTGTGCCCATGCGAATTGTGAAACTCGCATATCAAGTTGTAGTTCCTATGGAAAGGATCCGAGTGTATAAGCTTGGGGCATTTTGCGTCCCTAATTTTGCTGATGGTGAACACAATTTACGATATATCGACATTGAAGTTGTGTTATGATAGGCGAGGTGCCCCTGCTGGCCCCGTGTTCCCATTGAATCCGCCTTGACTGCGGAGTCCCAGAGGGTTTTGTCCTCGGTTTACCAATTGATCGTTGCGAGGCGGATTGCGTCTTGGGACATTCCTCTTATCTTCGTGGTACAGTTGATACTCTCTTTGTTTGATTTTGGTTCCTTCGCCAGGAGCCTTCTAGGGTATACTGAGCCCGATGGAGCTCCCAGCTGGTCATCCTCGATCCTAATTTTTGATTGGTACCAGTTGTGGACGTCCGACCAGGTTACGGCGGGATGATCGATTAGATTCTCTTTTAGCTGCCTTGAGGCCACCGAGCTTCGTCCATTTAGGCCCTGAGTAAAGTCCTGTACCATCCAGTCTTCAAAGACCGGGGGAAGTTTCGTCTGTTCTGTTTGGAAGCGAGATACAAATTCTCGCAGCATTTCATTTTCTTTTTCATTGCCTTCCTTTTCTTTTTTCTTTTGTAGTTTTTACCCCTTTTTGTTTCCTTTCTTCTATCTCCCCCCACACTTAGACTTTGCTATTACTCAAGGGAAGATGTGGGTGCCAAGAGAGGGTAGAATTTAGAACGAGTATAGGCTTGTAGCATTGGTTAATGAGAAGAAGAAGGTTAAGGCTCAAAAGGGTTAGCTAGGGATTATCTCATAGGTAGGCTATTGAATTTTTAAACTTATCATTTGAATCAATGAGAGCCTATAATCACTTCTCAAGTCGAATTTCACCCAAAATTTCATATCAACAAACATTCGGGGCAAGTTCTACACCATTGGCTCGGGACTTGGACTCATAATTCAATTTCTCACCGCACACACTCAAGGATTGCTTAAGACATAGATTCGAGGACCCACAACAACCTTAGATACGACTGAGCACACAATAGTCCCGAAAGACCACATGATGTTTGTTCGGTCAACTCAAGAGTCTCAAGGTCACTACTTTCACCATCCTAAACACAACCACTTGTCTTTGACCATGGGATCAAAGGCAAATGTGTTAGGTTCAAGTGAAGCTATGATTGAAGTACCCTTAACTAAAAACTACTAAAAATAAAAGAAAAAGAAAAAACAGACTCAAACCCTTAAGAAGGTTGTCATGCCATCCATCATCGGGAAGAGACACCCGGTTCACACAATACTACACCCTTGGAAAGAATCGTGGCCTTAAGAAAATCAAGGGCTTATTGAAAATGCCAAAAACAAAACAAAGGGCTACGAGCCTATCTACGAAGCTAAAAATGAAATTTTTTTATGAACATACGAAAATAGAAAATAGAATGAATATTTACAATAGGGGATTAAAATATACAACGGGGGATGAATATTGTCACACTCTAAAGCTGAGAGGCCCGACCGGCGCCCGACCGGGTAGCCCCTGTCAAGCGGACCTGGGTGCCTTTCCTATCCCACGTGTTACCCCATAATTTCATTGCTCATTAATCAAAGGAAAAAGCCTTTTTTTATAATTAACACACAATTTTACAAACATACATGGATACTTAATAGGTTTACAACTTACATTGACCAACATACAAAATACATATTTACATAAGTTTGCAACCCACGTTCACTGTATACGGAGCCTCTAAGGATACAAAAGGACGATATAATACTTTCCAGTAACAAGGCTCTGACTATACCTTACACTAAAAACCAGAACAAGACTCCGAAATAAAAAGTGGCATGAACCACGCAGGGCCCCGAGAGGAAAGGGGCTCACCCATGCAGCTGAGGGAAGGTAAAGGAGAGCTACGGCCGGTGGACTGGAGTACCTGCTACGGATCCATCTACAATTATAACATGAATGTAGCGCCCTCGGCAAAAGGGATGCTAGTATATTTGAATTGTACTGGTATGTATAAACAAACTTTGCCCTAAGTAAACTCAAACCATACACAAGTAGCATGTAGTAATGGAATCAACAATAAAATACACATGAAAGGAAACAATCAAGCTCAACAAGGTTACAAACTCTCCATTTCCCCTTCAACATTTTCACATCAATGATTTCACAACTTTTTCATATTTTCATTACAATAGTGATTTCGATCACTTTCCACCCTTATTACCTCGACCACCCTTATCACCACAACCCACACCTTATTACTTCATGTTGCGGCATGCAACTCAATCCCACTGAAACAATCACAATTCATAAACAACACGACAACAACAACAACAACAATTCACAAAGAACAACAATCAACAATTCTTAAGGACAACAACAATAATTCACAAAGAATTTCCGTAACCATCAATGCCTCTTCCATCATATTCAACAGTTCATATGCAATTTCAGTCACCACAATAGTTGCCCACAAAAAGACAAGGATGTTATTACCTCAGTTGTTTCGATTGCATCAATTACAATTTCTTTCCATCATTTGTTTCTCGACTCTTACCACATAACACATTTACATCCACACATTTGGTTTATTGTCAATTACTTACACCATTATATCGGGAGACTTAACCACGAACACTCAAATCATGCCAATCACAAGAATTTCACAACTAATCCATGTAGATATCACATACCAAATATTCGTACACCAAACAAGATGATTCTACAAAGGTCAAAGTTAGCCATACATACCAGGAGTCAAATTCCCTTTTAACCTTTACTTTCAATTCACCAAATAGTCTAGCAACGTCAATCTAGTGCACAAGTTAACACATATGACTTGGAATTGAAGCTCACAATTTCTACTCAAACTTATTTAGGTTATCAATCCCTTTATGAACAATCGTTTACTCCTACCCAATTTCCCTTTCTTTTAGGTTTTAAAAAGGCATGCATGTATATTTTTAACCATTATTTTCAAAAATCAATGCATGAGACTCCCCCTCCCTTAGTTTACACCTGAAAATCGATGAAAAATTGTTAGGGATTTTACCTGCAAGAATGGGGGTGTAGACAATTACTTTGAATTTCCCCGGCCCGAATAGTTTTTAAGAATCAAATTGTTGGAGATGTCTTTCTCTCTCAAGAACCCTCTCTTCCCTCTCTCTTATTTGATCAGAAAATGTGTTAAAAATGAGGGGCTGGGGTGTTTTATTAAAAAGGGGTCGGGTTTGAAAATTTAGAAAAATTGGAGCGGAGTCGGGTTTGTGATCGCATAATAGGAATGCAACCCGCATATGAACCGCAAAAGTGCTTCAAAACTGTGGACGTTCTGTTTGGGTTTGCAACAAAAATGCGGTCCGCATACCTAATTTGCGGTCGCATAATGCACCGCATTTTTGACCTTAAATTTGACTGACACCGTTTTTCACTTTGCGGTAGAAATGCGGTCTGCATATTAGTTATGCAGTCGCATAATGCACCGCATTTTGAACTCCATTTTAACAAAATGACTGAATCAATCTGAGGCAAAAATGTGGTCCGCATACCTGGTTTGAGACCGCATTCTGGACCGCATAATAGCATTTTTGTTGAAACTTTTATTCTTTGATATTTAAATGCTAAACAAGTACAAAGGGTCCGAACCGCGACGAGCTTGCTCACCGCGAAGAATTTTACACATCCCTAACACATATTCGGGACTTGACCCTACAAGCTACTGGGTTTTGAGGACAAATTTTCATGGGGCCTTACATCCTCCCCCACTTAAAATCATTCGTCCTCGAATGAGTATCTGAAAATCGGCTGGTTTTGAAAACATGGTATGCAAATTCCCAATTTTTCACTAACTCCTATATTTTTAGAAAATTTTGCCAGAGTTTCCTTTGTAAATAGACACATCTACCTGTCAGAGACCCCCCGAAACATATTTCCAAACAACATTACACAATTCCTGTTATCCCTATAACATTTAATCAATTCATTTCCTCAACATTTTCACATATTCAATCACTTGTTACATTTTGCACATAAATTAGTCACTTCAAGGAGTCCCATACAATCTAACCACTTCAACATACTCTATGCATTTCAATTAATCATTACCAATCTACACTACCATTAGTTTCTTACTTATCACATGAGTTTTTGTCAAACTTTCATTTACCAAGGAGAGGCTCACATGACTCAAAACAATCATAACACATACAATTCTTGCACGACTTGAGGAATTTCAATAGTAAAGCATTTAGGAAGAAAATATGGGGTGTCTTTGCACCAATTTGGGCACAATATCAGTTTGTTTAGGGATAAGAGTTTGCACGATTACTAGTAGACTTTATCAAATAGATGGGGATACTTTTATTTCATTTCATCTTCCGCTTCCCATGTAGCTTCCTCAACTCGTTGACTTCACCATAATACTTTAACTGAAGCAACTTCCCTTTTTCTCAATTTGTGGACTTGCCTATCAAGAATAGCAACCGGGATTTCTTCATATGATAGCTCTTCATTGACTTCTATAGACTCACTGGCACGATGGTGGATGGATCTCCAACCACTTTCTTTAACATGGACACATGGAATACCGGGTGCACTAATGACATTTCAGGGGTGCAAGTCCAGCCTATAAGCCACCTCCCCTATCATTTGAACGATCCGATACGGCTTGACATACCTAGGACTCAACTTCCCTTTCTTCCCGAATCGCATGACTTCCTTCATGGGAGATACCCTTAGGAACACCCAATCATAAACTTTAAACTCCAATTCTTTTCGACGAATGTCCGTATAGGTTTTCTGGCGACTCTGAGCAGTTTTCATCCTCTCCTGAATAACTTTAACTTTTTCCATAGCCTAGTACACGAGGTCTGGCCCTAATAATTCTACTTCACCTACTTCGAACCACCCAATCGGAGACCTACACATCCTTTCATATATTGCCTCGAATGGGGCCATTTGAATGTTGGCATGAAAGCTGTTATTGTAAGCAAACTCTATGAGTGGCAAGTGTTCCTCCAAGTTACCTTTGAAATCCAAAACACAAGCCCGCAACATATCCTCAACCATCTGAATAGTCCGCTCTGCCTGGCCATCAGTCTGTGGGTGGAAAGCTGTGCTGAGATTCACCTGAGTACCCAAATCTTGCTGAAATTTCTTCCAAAAGTTAGTTGTGAACTGGGCCTCTCGATCCAAAATAATAGAAAGTGGATTGCCATGAAGCCTTAGTATTTCCTTGATATACTACTTGGCATACTGTTCTGCAGTATTGGTGGACTTGACTGGAAAGAAGTGAGCTGACTTGGTAAGTCGATCCACTATTACCCAAATTGAGTCGAACTTGTGCTGAGTGAGAGGTAACCCCACCACAAAATCCATGTTGATCACTTCCCATTTCCATATTGGTATTTTCATAAGCTGAGTTAACCCACCGGGCCGCTGATGCTCAACTTTTACTTGTTGACAATTTAGACATTTAGATACAAAGTCTGCCACACCCCTTTTCATACCATTCCACCAATAAATTTCCTTGAGATCGTGACACATTTTCGTAGAACCTGGGTGCACGGAATACCTGGAATTATGAGCCTCCACCATTACTCTCTCCTGAAGCTTATCCACATCTGGAACACATAGCTTACCCTGACATCGTAATATACCATCACCGCCGAGTGAAAATGCCGAAGTCTTGTTAATCAAAACTGCTTCCTTCACCTGAGCCAATGCTGGATCAACAAACTGCTTTTCCTTGACTTCCGCTACAAGTGACGATTCTGCCCTATTATGCACCATAACATCCCTCTCTTCTAAGGCCGAAATGCAAACCCCTAGACTGGCCAATTGATAAACCTCCCAAGCCAAGGGCCTTTGATCCTCTCCCAAATGAGACAAACTACCCATAGACTTCCGACTGAGAGCGTCGGCCACCACATTCAGCTTCCCTGGTGGTACAAAATATTCATGTTGTAATCCTTGAGGAATTCTAACCACACTCGCTGCCTTAAATTCAACTCCTTCTGCTAGAATAAGTATTGGAGACTCTTGTGGTCCGAGAACACATCCACATGGACTCCATAAAGATAATGCTGCCATATTTTTAAAGCAAACATAACTGCCACAAGCTCCAAATCTTGCGTCGGATAATTCTTCTCGTGATTTTTGAGATGCCTTGAAGCATACACTACAACCTTCCCATGTTGCATCAACACACACCCCAAACCAACCCTGGCGGCATCGCAATAAACCAAAAACCCTTCTGTGCCTTCTGGCAAGGTCAATATTGGCTCTGAGGTCAACCTTGACTTCAATTCCTAAAAACTTTTCTCACAAGCGTCGGACCATTGGAACTTTATTGCTTTCTGCGTCAACTTAGTCAATGGGGAGGCAAGGGTAGAAAATCCCTCCACAAACCTCCAATAATACACTGCTAAACCTAAGAAGCTACGAATCTCCATCGGGGTCGTGGGTCTAGGACAATCTTTCACTGCTACAATCTTCTGGGGGTCTACCTGAATCCTCTCACTAGAAACAACATGACCCAGAAAGGTAACAGACTCCAACCAAAACTCACACTTCGAAAACTTAGCATACAACTGGTGCTGATGAAGAGTCTGCAAAACTGTCCTGAGGTGATCGGCATGATCCTCCCGGCTCCGCGAATAGATAAGGATGTCATCAATAAAAACAATCACAAATGATTCTAGAAATGGCTTGAAGACCCGATTCATAAGATCCATGAAAAATGCCGGGGCGTTGGTTAGCCCAAAGGACATGACTAAGAACTCAAAGTGACCATAGCGAGTTCTAAAAGTGGTCTTAGGAATATCCTGTTCTCTAATCTTCAATTGGTGATACCCGGACCGTAGATCAATTTTGGAGAAGAACCTTGCATCTTGCAATTGGTCGAACAAATTATCTATTCGAGGCAAGGGATATTTATTCTTGATGGTGACTTTGTTGAGATGCCGATAATCAATACACATCCGAAGCGACCCATCCTTCTTTCTGACAAAAAGAACTGGAGCACCCCACGGCGACACACTCGGCCGAATGAATCCCTTTTCTAACAAATCCTTCAGCTGCTCCTTTAACTCCCTTAACTCTGATGTAGCCATTATGTATGGTGGAATAGATATTGGCTACATATCCTGCAATACATCAATCCCGAACTCAATCTCTCTATCTGGTGGAATCCATGGAAGCTCGTCCGAAAACAGTTCAAGAAACTCATTCACGACTGGCACGAACTCGGGGATAGACACTTTTGAAGTGGTGTCCGCCACCTGGACCAAATGATAGATACATCCCTTCTTAATCATCTTTGAAGCCTTGAGGTAAGAAATAAACCTACCTTTCGGCACCACACCATTCCCCTTCCACTCAATAACTGGCTCATTAGGGAACTCGAGTATCATGACTTTAGTTTGGCAGTCAAGCTTAGCAAAGTGCGAATAAAGCCAGTCCATTCCCATAATCACATCAAAATCCATTATTCCAAGCTCGATAAGATCGGCCGTGGTAACACAACCACATACCGTGACAACACAATTCCTATAAAATCACGCGGCTGTAATAGAATCACCAACTGGAGTCGATATAGAGAACGGCTCATGAAGCTATTCGAGTTCTATCCCAAAACTTGAATCCATGAATGGGGTGACATAAGACAAAGAGGACCCCGGATCAATAAGTGCATAACAATCAATATCTAGAATGGACAAGATACATGTAACAACATCTGGAGAAGTCTCTGCACTCTAGCGACTACTTAAAGCATAAAACCGGCTGGGTCTACCTCTACCAAGAGCTCCACCCCTAACTGCACCACACCCTACTGGGGCTGGAAGACGCACAGATGATGTGGAGGTTGAAGATCCGGATGATTGAGCAAATCCCCTACCCATGCCCTGACTGGGAGCACGATAGTCCCGCTGGATATGACCTCTCACTCCGCATCTAAAACACTGGGATATCCAAATAACACATCACTGTATGGAATCTCCGACACTTGGGGCATAAAGCCCTCCCCTGCTGTTGTGATCTCCCTCCCGAACGACCAGACTACTGGGGTCTCCTACTGTTTGAACCTGGTCTCATGTGGCTGCTTCGCTGATAACTGTGTACAGATGGTGGCGCGCTCGCTGAGGACTGAGCATATGACCGGGATGACCCTGATGGCCCTCTCCCCTAAACTGGCCTCCCTGAATGACCTGCTGATCGGACCCTCCTGCTACTCTTCCTTTCTGCCCGTATCCTTAAATTTCTAGCCTCTGTGGCCTGAGCGAATCCCACGATCTTCCCATAATTCATATCCGAGTGTAAGGCTACTGTAGCAGCCTCATTCACCACCAAAGGACTAAGGCCCTGAACGAATCGCTGTACTCGAGCATCCATGGTCGAAACTAACTGAGGAGCATACTTGGAAAATCTCACAAATTCCATGTGGTACTCCCAAACACTCATATTGCCCTGCTTAAGGACCTCAAACTCAGTGGCACGAGCTGCCATCGTCTCGGCTGGCAAGAAATGGTCCATAAATGCATCCACGAACTCATCCTATCTGGCCGAGGCCTTCCCTCCCCACAGAAATCCTCCCATATCTCGAACCACGAATACGCTGCTCCCCTCAACCTGTATGAAGTCAACTCAACTCCCTCCATCTCTAAGGCCTTCATCACTCGAAGGGTCTTATACATTTCATCAAAAAAATCATGTGGATCGGCCTTTGGGTTTGTGCCTGAGAACTCTGGAGGGGCTAACCGTAGAAACTGGTTGACTCTGGAACTGGCGGAATCCCCCTGTCTGCTAGAGGATGCAGGGGCATCATGAGATCTCTGGGCCTTAGCGGCCACTAACTAGGTCAACATACGGATGGATCCCCTAAGGTTCCTATCAGAAACCCCTGGACCGGAAGCTGGAACTGCATTAGAATCATGAATATCGACGGGAGGGATAGTAGCACCCTCCGCCGTAGTTGGAACAGGAATACTTTGATCTGGAATGGATGGGTCAGGTAGATTCAAGACCGGGGAGTCACTCTCACCCACGGCATCAGTTACATGATTCATAGCCTCACTCAGGGTGGCATTGGCCCAAAGGCCGAGTCTTGATCTCTTCTTAGGTGCCATTACTGAAAAATTTGGAACAGAGCATGAGTTAGACATAGGTACTTTCACGTCTCACTTCACCACACGATATAGAATAACAAAGAAGTGGGTAATTTCCTAAATGTCCATGCAGCCCCCCACTTATAGATATGATCGACAACACACCGATAAGTAGGTCTCTACTAGACATGACTCTGAGACATCCTAGGACTCTCTTAAAATCTTAGGCTCTGATACCAAGTTTGTCACACCCCAAAACCGAGAGGCGCGACCGACGGCCGACCGGGTAGCCCCAGTTAAGCGGACCTGGGTGGCTTTCCTATCCCGCATGTTACCCCATAATGTCATTTCTCATTAATCAAAGGAATTAGCCTTTTTTTTCGTAATTAACACACCATTTTACAAACATACATGGTTACTTAAGAGCTTTACAACTTACATCGCCCAACATACAAAATACATATTTACATAAGTTTGCAACCCACGTTCACTGTCTATGGAGCCTCTAAGAATACAAAAGGACGATATAATACTTGCCGGTAACAAGGCTCCGGCTATACCTTACACCAAAAACCAGAAGAAGACTCCGAAATAAAAAGTGGCATGAACCACGCAGGGCCCTGAGAGGAAAGGGGCTCACCCATGCAGCTGACGGAAGGTGAAGGAGAGCTACGGCCAGTGGACTGAAGTACCTGCTACGGATCCACCTACAATCATAACACAAATGTAGCACCCCCGGCAAAAGGGACGTCAGTACATTTGAATTGTACCGGTATGTATGTACAAACATTGCCCTAAGTAAACTCAAACCATACACAAGTAGAAAGTAGTAATGGAATCAACAATCAAATACACATAAAAAGAAACAATCAAGCTCAACAAGGTTACAAACTCTCCATTTCCCTTTCAACATTTTCACATCAATGATTTCACAACTTTTTCATATTTTCATTTTAGTAGTGATTTAGATCACTTTCCACCCTTAATACCTCGGCCACCCTTATTACCTCATCCACCCTTATCACTACAACCCACACATTGTTACTTCATGTCGCGGCGCACAAACCAATCGCACCGAAACAATCACAATTCACAAACAACACAATAACAACAACAACAATTTACAAAGAACAACAATCAACAATTCTCAAGGACAACAACAATAGTTCTCAAAGAATTTCCGTAACCATCAATAACTCTTCCATCATATTCAACAGTTCATATGCAATTTAAGTGTAAGTCCCCGTGAAATCCCTACTCGAAAACCCGAATCCCATAGTGCCATAGGAACATGTGTTAGGAATTAATATATATGCTTTGCAGATCGCAAGCTCGCCGTAGCGCGGATCTTTTTGGATTAAATAATACATTTAAAAGTCAAGAATAAGTTTCCAGAAAAATGCAAGAAATGCGGTCGCATAATCGAAATGCGGACCGCATATCTGCCACAGAGTGAGGTAGAATGTTGGTTAAAATTAAATTCAGTAATGCGGTCGAAATGCGGTCGCATAATCGAAATGCGAACCGCATAGTCGTCGCATATTTTCCTTTGACTTTTGTGAGGGTCAGTTCTGCGGTGCACTTTGCGACCGCAGAACATGAATGCGGACCGCATTCTTACCGCAGACTGAGTCAGAATGTTTAGCTTTTTGGGGAGCATTCTGCGGTCCATTATGCGGTCCGCATGTGTACTCTGCGATTGCAAATGCGACCGCATACTTGACTCGGGGCTCTAATTTTCTAATTTTATAACCCGACCCCATGTCGATATATTACACCCTATCCTTCGTTTTAGGCTGATTTTCTGATACATTTAGAGAGAGAGAAGGGGTCCTAGAGGGAGAAGGGGTTCTTCATCAATATTTCTCCTAAAGATCTTGCTTAAACTTTGAAGATTTGTCAAGAAAGGCACCTTGGTCATCTTCCTAAAAGGTAAGGGTCTATAATCCAAGCTCTTAATTTCTAGATATAACTAGGATAGACCATTAAAAGGTAATTGATAAGGATAGGAGTGGATATCTTTCATGCATGATTTCTTAAGAGTATTTTGTTAGGTCTTGAGCTAAGGATGGGATAAGGGATGGTAGGATCTTTCACAAAATGGTTTTAAAAGCATGATACCCACTTAGTGTTTGAAAATATGCTCAAATGAACTAGAACTATGATCACCTCTATAATTTGTGGTTCGATTTGTCATGTTCCTAAGACATTGACGTTGCTAAGAGTCTCGGAGTATAGTAGAACTTAAGGAAAGCTCAATCGAGGTATGTTGGCTAAACTTTCTCTCTCGAAAGTGAATTCCATATTTGTTTGTAAGTTTAAGTGTGGTTTACCTACCAAAATTGTATAGTCCCGAGTTGCCTCTTAAAAGAGGTTTAGCATGCTAATTGGGTGAGAAGAATTGCTCTGTTTAATGCTCCTAGCTGCTATTGTGTGTATTAAATGATTTGGTTGATTATGTCTACTTGGTCTACTTGTTGATGAGATGTAATGACATATGGAAATGAATCGAATAAGGAAGTGTGAAACAAATATAAAATAAGTCTCAAATCTTATGAACTAACTTCCAAAAGTAGAACGACCTAAAGGTCTTGTACCCGAACTATGCCCACAAGCGGCTGTTTTATATAATGCTTTGCCTTATAGATAAGCTCAATGTGTAATATAATTGTTGGTTGGTATATTCCTCTTTGAGAAGAGTCCCTTATGCTTGATGATTCTATCTCTGTTGAATTTGAAAATACATAACCTTCGGAATATTTGGTACCTTGATATTGGTTGGTGATCTTTGGAAATAAAGGGATGAAAACGTGAGAAACCGAATACGGCCACCGTGACAGGAATAAAGAATCTTGTGAATGGACAAATGAGCCAAGGAAATATTGTTATTGGTGATTGGAAATATTAATGGGAATCTATAAATTGTGAAGGATATTGAGGTAAGCATGGTTGCGTTTATCATATATTCATATACTTGTATTTATACTGCAATTGTGTGCAATACTAAATTGAATCAAATATGTTTTCGGGAGTATCTTTAGCAACACCGAGGAAGGGTGGGTCATAAGACTCATTCCTGAAACTACACGTGCTGGTGTAGGGGTGCATCGAGCTTATTCCCCTTAAGTGGGATGATCTTGGCAACATTTAAATTTGGTAATGCCAACCCACACGGCATATGTGGGAAGGCAGCTTAGCCGATCGGGCCGTGATCGGACGCCATGCCGCACACATGGTGGTATACTGCTGGAAATTAATAAATCTGGAAATTTGATACCTAGGAAATTAAAAACTGGAAATTTGTGATTTGGTATATGTCTCTAAAAAGGGATGAATTAGCTGATCGGGTCATGATCAGACTCCGTGCTATCAAAGACGGTGGTAAAACTTATATCGGTGCTAGAGATCTCCCAACCAAACAAAAAGTATATATAATATTTTCATAAAGTAGAGGGCTAACATGTTTCAAAATTGGGTGTTAGAATATTGTTGATCTTGACTTATTGTTTGTGGATTCTTTGCTTGTATGGATATTCTACTCTGAAATAGTACTTTTAGCCTTACATACTAGTGCTATTCGACGGCACTAACGTCCCTTTTGCCGGGGGCGCTACAATCGTGTTATCATAACTTAATACCTTATCATGTTAATCACCCTAGTCTTACACCCAAAGTATATGTTATAACATTCCAATCTTGTTGACTTTCGATGAAATTTATTTTCTGCACTTCGTTTGGCGTCGAAGCCTTCAAACCCTTTTGGTACTTGTTATTCAAGATCTTAATAATTTGTAACCTGAAAGATAAAGTGATGAACTTAAGTTATGTACTTTCAAAAATGATCTTATTTTCGAGCTTACATTAATTGGCTTACGACGTATTCTCACGTACGAAAACATGGGATGTAATAGAAACATATCCTCAAACTTTCCTTCATTGTTGTCCTGGAACCCTTCCTTGACAATTCTCATATTAACTTGTTCAAACTCCAACTTTCAATGCACCATGCTGTCTTAATTGTTAATGACAAAATTTAGGTTTTTTGGGACAAAGTTTTCACTGCATCAGTTATGGATCAAGATGAACATCAACTAACTTTACAAATGAGACATGTTGAAAATGAAAAAAAATTCTACATCACAGTATTCTATGCCAAATGCAAGCCAGCAATGAGAAGACCACTATGGGATGCTCTTGGACTCAAATCTACCAGTTATGACAATCCCTAGTGTGATTGGAGATTTCATTATAATTTCTTCAGTGGAGGAAAAGATAGGGGGCATTACATATCAAATGAGAGAAATCATGGACTTCTTATGTATGATGGAGGACTGTGGTTTGGTGGACTTAGGTTTTTATGGTCCTAAATGCACCTGGTCTAATGGTAGAGGGCAGTGTTCTATTTAGCTATCTACTTTCCCCATTACTATTGTCTCTCACCTAGCTTCCGCTGGTTCATATCACACCCCCTCCTAATGGAAATCAATGTGAAGAATGACAATGGCAAGAAGTATTGCAAATTCTTGAATTGTTGGGTTGATAATTTCAAGTTCAAACCTTTTGTCAAAGACATCTGGGAAAATAATGTGAATGGAGGAGCAATGTGGATATTCAATCAAAAGCTTAAGGCACTTCCTAATGGTCTAATTAAGTGGTCAAGATAGGAATATGTTGATATCTTCCAAAAATCAAAAGATTATGAACAACAAGTTAAGGTAGCAAAGATGATTTGGGATTAGAATAATGAAGAATGTAGCTCTTCATGAAATTAAAGCCCAGTACATCAGATACATGAAGTTGGAAGAGAGCATTCTAAAGCAGAAAAATAAATTGCAATGGTTCAAAGAAGGGGATGCCAACTCTAAATACATCCACAGCTTAATCAAAGGTAGAAGAAGAAAGCTATATATTCACAAGATCAAGGATGATGAAGGAGAATGGATCCAAGGTGACAAAGCTATTGGTGTTACTGCATGTGATTACTACCAAAGCCTTTTCTCTGATTTATGAGGAACCATTAGAGAGGATATAATCTATTGCATTCCCTGAGTGATCACTCAGAATGATAATGACATCCTTTCAGCAGATCCTACCATGTCTGAACTCGAAGAGGTTATCTTTTCCATAAACCCCACCAGTGCTGCAGGGCCAGATGGATTCAATACAAAGTTCTACCAATTATGCTGGGATATCATAAAGGCTGACTTACTAAATGTTTTCTTAGATTTCTTTTAAGGATGCAACATTCCAAAGTATACGACCAGTGCACGTCTTGTGCTACTCCCCAAGGCGAAATTTTCCAACTCTTTATCTTAATTTTGACCCATCAGTCTAAGAAATTTCTTCGACAAGAGCATCTCCAAAGTCATTTGCTCTAGACTATCTCCTATCCTCCCTAGAATAATCTCAGCAAATAAGTCTGGTTTTGTTAATGGCAGAAATATCTCAGAGAACATCATGCTGGAACAAGAGATAGTTCATGGTATCACGAATCAAAATGAAGGATCCACTATTTTCATCAAGCTAGACATGGACAAGGATTATGATAGGGTGTCATGGAGCTACACTTGCATAATATTAAGAAAAATGGGTTTCTGTGAGATCGTCATTGACATGATCTGGTGGACCATGTCCAATAACTGGTACTCAGTCATAGTAAATGATACAAGGTTTGGTTTCTTCCACTCCTCCAGAGATCTAAAATAAGGAGATCCTCTAGCCCCTTCCTTGTTGATCATAGGTGATGAACTGCTCTCTAGAATGCTTAATACTCTGAACCATAGTCAATTTTTCAATGAGTTCTATATGAAAAGGAGGGGTCCATAAGTCAATCACCTCAGTTTTGCTGATGACATCATAATATTCTCATCTGGGGGCATGTATTCCTTGCAAAGGACAGGTAGATTCTAAACAACTATGAAATACATCTGGTCAATAAATCAATAAATACAAAAGCCACATTATGCCATCTCATTGTGTATTTCAGTCCTCTATTAGAATAGTTCAATCAGTCATAGGCTTTACCAAGAAAACATCTCCTCTTACATTCCTTTGTTGCCCCTTGTACTTGACAGGTTTAAAATTATTCATTTCAATATCCTCATCTACAAGATTGTTGCGAGGATTAGAGGTTGTCATGGTAAAATGCTATCTCATGATGGAAGGGCAACTCTGATAAAATATGTCCTTCAATCAATGCCAATCCATTTATTGTCAGATGTTTCCCCTCCTAAAATTGTCATGAAATAAATAGCGAAGCTTGCAGCTAATTTCTTCTAGGGAATGGAAAAACAAAAAGAAATACCATTGGTCATCCTGGCAGAAACTATGTTATCCATTGGTTGAAGGTAGCCTTGGCTTCAGAACCATTAAAGACATTTGCAAATCAATGGAGTACAAGAAATTGTGGATTTTTAGAACTTCTCAATCTTTATGGAGTAATTTTCTAAGAGCTAAGTATTGCCAGAGATCTAATCCCATCTAAAAAAAATGGGACATGGGGAGGTCACAAGCATGGAAAAGATTGACAATCAACAACAAGAAAATCATAAAAGAGCATTCTACGAAGGCTTCACTCCAGGAATTGTAATTTTTGATGGGTTAACCGGCTGGGTTTTGGGGCTCTTGCTAGCTTCAGAACTAAGGGTGGCAAACCTGTGAATACTACAATCTCGACTTTTTGGGATTGGGGGGGGAGGGAGGGTCAGTGGAGCCTTCAGAAACCTAATGGCATTGTACCACCTCACATGATACCTCAGATCATGCATGGAATCATCTATCACAAACACCAACATACAGGATGTAGCCATTTGGACCCCTAATGCTGGTGATCAATTTACTTGTGCATATGCTTGGGATTTGATCATGAAAAAGAAACAACCAAACTTCTCTAACAAAATGACCCCGCATAAAGAAGTTCCCTTCAAACGGTCATTTTGCTTATGGAGAGCTCTTAGAAAAAAATATACCTACTGATGACAGGGTTCTAGCCTTCAGCTGCCCCATAGTCACAAGGTGTGTCTGCTGTTCTTTTCAGACCACTAAAATAGTTTATCTTCTTTTCAGTGGGGAAAACTTTTCTAGAAATGTGTGGAGGAAATTTAGTGCTCCAGTTGGAATCGTAATAGAAGAATTGCCATTTAGACTTCTTCTAATGAATTGATGGCTAGTTAAAAGCCACAATGAAGTACTAATGAATTGATGGCTAGTTAAAAGCCACAATGAAGTACAGAAGCAAAGCACTCACACCTTGCCTATCATAGTTTGTTGGAACCTATGGAAAAATAGGTTCAGTGACAAATATTGAATCAAATCCTCATCTCTTACTAGAGTTTTGTTCTCCATCATTTCTGGCATCAACTTGATGATTAGAGCCAGCTTCCGAGAAGTTAAATGGCCTCTCAACTGGTAGGAGCTATATCCATCTATTGAGAACATCACTCATCCAACCCTCACTAGTTTAGTAGTCTGGAACAAGTCAGTTTATAGTTTTGTAAAGATCAACAGTGATGGAAGTGCACCCACAATCCCATGAAAGATTGGTGCAGGAGTGATTATTACAGATCACTATTGTTGCTTCATCCATGCCAATGCTGCTCCTGTAGGTGAACATACCAACAACTATGCTAAAGTTGAAGCAGCTTTCTCAGGAATCTAGTGGTGTCTCAATAATGGATTCACTACTGTTCACCTTGAATATGACTCTGCCCTCCTAGTTCAGTGGTTAATCAAAGGAAAAAACCACCCTTGGTATTTGAAAATGAAACTTCAACAGCTCTCATCTCTATGCAACCAATTTGAAAGCTTCAGATGTTCAAACACATTCGAAGAAGCCAACTACCCTGCTGACTCACTTTCAAATCTCAACCATGTGCTCTCAACATTAGCAAATTTCACCTCTATTTCTGCTTTGCCATCTCAAATTAGATGTCAAATCCTTTAGGATTATCTGGGTACCCCTGCGTTCAGACACAAAAAAAACCACCAGGTTAATGGTACCTCAATATGATGCAAGTACCTCAGCTTTGTCTCATGGTTATGGATGAACCTATTGGAATGAGGGTGTACATCTATCAGTCCAAATAGGGAGCAATAATCAGCAGTTGAAGGCAAACACTGTTGTTGCTAACTTTCTTTTCTTTTTTGCAGGTGTATGCAGCCAAATCAGAGGGCCTAATTTCTTGCTATCAAGCCACTTCAGAAGAATATCTCAAGACCCAAGGATGCGGAGTTGCGACAAAGTTCCCTCCCCCGGGCTCGTCGAATCCCAACTCAAAGAAGACGAAGATCAAGTTTAGAGCAAAATGAAGAATTCCCAAGGCACACGACTAAGTCTGATAGAGCCGGCCTATAAGGAGCCTATATCGAATCGTTGCGTCTAGACCTCCCATCCGCATGATTCTACAATTAATATATTATACTATGTTACTTTTACCCCTCCTATATAAAGGGGATCCTAATCACCTTGTAAAGGCAACTGTGGTAGCTCCAACAAATCTACACAAGATCAATAATAACTGTTTATCTCTCTCTCTCTCTCTCTGTTTTCTCTCTAACTTACTCGCTCGAGACTACTCTTTTCATTTACTACTTTCGTACTCGTTACTCCTTTATTGCTTGATATTGTCCATAAAGAGCCTTCTTTAATTATATCTTAACAGTTATCCCCTTCCCAGTTACCCCCGATAGCTCGAGCATGAGCCCAAGCGTCGATTTTGAGGCCTTTTATCGACCAATCTGAGGCCCGGGTAACAAGCCCCCAGTTCGATTACTGTCCCATTTTAGCTCGTGTTTTGTCGATTAAACTTCATACGTCTAGCATCAACTGCTCTAACAACTAGCATAAAAATAGATCACATATTTTTAGAGTCCCATTTACAAATTTACTTGTTATTAACATTATCACGGTAAACTGTTTGGCGCCCACCATGGGGCTAAAAATAATAGTGATTATTTTCTTGTTGGTTTCATTATAAAAACGCAAGTTATCTTTCATGCTTCTTCTTGTCCAAGATTTTTTAATTTTAGGAAAAAATGTCCCGCTCAGTAAATAGAGTCGAGAAAGACAACCTCAAAAACTGTAGGGAAAACGGTGTGATTATTCCACCGCAGAATCCTGATGGCGCGCCTGGACCAATTTTAGTGGACGTGGATTCGCAGGATGCACAATAGGTCAATAAAACCTCACACACCGATGGGAGCATACTGCATGAAAACCAACAGGAAGCCCAAAAAATACCAGCTCAGGAAGAACAAGAAGTAAATCTTCACACTATCTTTCAAATGTTCCAGGCACGACACTTGGCTATCGCTTAGTTGCAAAACCACCTAAAGACTCCCAGCACAGTAGAACCGGAAATAGCTCTCTCCTCCAAAAAGGTACCCGAGAGATCGAGCAATAACAGATCGACAACTGACCCAACCATAGTAAAATTGCTAGAGGATCTCACCAAAACGGTCGAATCGGGCGAGAAAATGATAGCAGCCAATGACAACAAGGTAAAGACCTATAACTCTAGGGTAAATTAGATCCTGGGTGCACCCTCGATCTTCAAGGACATGGAGTCGAAGAAGTTCATACAAAGGCCATTCTCTGAGGAAGCATCCCCAAAACCAATTCCAAAAAAGTACAGAATGACAGAACTCCCAAAGTACAACGCGACCTCAAATCCAAACGAGCACATCACTGCCTATACATGCGTTGTGAAAGGCAATGACGCCAAGGACGATGTGACCGCGTACGTATTATTAAAGAGGTTTAGAGAAACACACTCGAAGGGGGCCATGATGCAGCATCATAACTTGGCTCCCAACCCCATGAACTCACTTACCATACCGACAAATTCCTTTATAAAGGCACACACCAGTGACATTGAAGAAACGACAAAAAATCCTGGAACATCCGAGATTAAGCAAAGGGAGAATGAAATGCTACAAGAATTCGCATCTCCTTCATAGATGGAGCGAACAGAACTACCCCCAATCTCGGACGACAGAGCGGTGCAAGCCTTCACTCAAAGCCTAAACAAACAAAGCCCATCAATTCAAAGGCAGTTAAAATAGAACTTGATCGGGTATCCAGCCAAGACTTAGTCGGACGCCCACATCCGGCACCAGTCAAAAATTAGGGTAGTGGATGATCAACCGGGAGCCCCCTCAGGCTCGGTATACCTAAGCAGGCTCCTAGCAAAGAAACCAATGCCAAATAAAGAAGGATATTACCCATACATTGCAGATAGAAGGAATGCCCCAAGATGCAATCTACCCCGCAACGATCGGAGAGGGCGGCGAGGGCGCCTCGGCCATCAAAATACAACTCCAACATTGTTGTATGAGATATCGTGTTCACCTTCAGCGAAACCAGGGACACCAAATGACCCAGGCCTAAGTACAATCTCTCTCTGAGGAATCACAACATAGTGTGTGAAGTGTGTAATATGCACGGCCACGGGGCCAAATATGGCCACCAGCTCCGAAGGAAAATAGCCAAGCTACTCTATAAAAATCATCACCGAGAACTATCGAGCGATCGGGCTCGAGTCCAGTTCCGAGTAAGGAAGGCGGCAAAGTCGAACAAAGCATGGACCGCGAAATATTACCATGATAGTGGAGGAGCGACAACACACTCCAGGAACTCATAAAGAGGAGGGTAAAAATGCCCGTAACTAGTAAAAAGCGGATTCGAAGATATATTCCCGAGGACGCCCTCACATTCAGCGAAGAAGACATCGAGACCATGTCTCAACCTCATACTCATGCATTCGTAACCTTCATCCTCATTCGATTCATTTCAAATAAAAAATATGCTCATAAATTCAGGCGGCTCAATCAACATCATCGGGTCGAGGATAATAGGGCAGCTCGGACCGCCGGACCAAATCAAGCCCACGTCTCGAATCTTTGGCAGACTCCATACGTCGATCGAGTTTATAAGAAGAAAGACCATTATCTCAGCTGGCGCAGCTAGTGCATACCTGAACGCCAAATTCCGCATCACCAAAGGAAGCACAAGGCATGAACGCCTTGTTCAGATGGCTGTGGACGCACTGCGTGAAGACAATGTCGTCCCCTCTTCACCGAAGAATGAAATCCCCTGCAAGGGATGAAATTAAAACCATCTACAGGGAACAACACACGACAAGGGAAGTGTTCACAGTACGTAGCATGGTGTAGGTGCCAATATCTCCATTATCGAAAGAGACAAAGGATAATCAAACTACGTCTTCGGCTGAGCCCAATTAAACACAGCAAAGGACCGTATCGAGTCCTCGCTCCAAACCACAAGGATGGACCACACTGCAAAGCATCTCTTACGCACCTCATGATAGGGTAGGATCGTCTCCCCCTTTCTTTATTTTGCACTAACCCATATGCAGACACCCAGTTGAGGCGGTCGAAAGTATTAACCCAACCAAAAGATCTCAAGGCCCTAATAGCATCTGTTGCACCTTTTCCCTTCGTCCGAGCTTTTTTCCCAAAAGAGGTTTCTCCAACAAGATTCTTAATGACCGCACGCTACCTAAGTAGGACCCAACAAGCTTACAAGGCTTCTTTTGTAATCAACCCGCTCTCACGATAAAAAATAACATGTATTTACGTCAAGCAATCAAAGAATAACTTTCGCCAAAAGCATCTCATACTCCAAAATAAATTCAGCGTGATCATGGCAGGGATCCCTCCATCGAGTGCATCTCAAAATACTCGGAGACTTAGCATCAACAATTTGGCACCCACATGACCTTAGGGTAGGAACTCCAAGCTCGTAAGTGCCAATCGAGGCAATTCCGAGCTCATGAGTAACGACCTTCGAGCCTAAGCAAACTCGATGACTCAGAGACTGTCGTCAATCGCCATTCACTAAAAAACTAGAGGCCATAAGACCCCAAGTGGGCAAACTTGGTCTAGCCAGATCTATTTTAAATAACAAAAAAAAATATAAGACCTTAACAGGCATGGTAAATCTGTAGACCTCAACATGCATGACAAAACTATAAGACCTCAACATGCATGAAAATTTTGTAAGACCTTACTATAGGCATAAAACTCAATCCCGAAGTTTAGCCTATGTGTCACATTTGTAAGACTCCCGATAGGGCATACCCTCTATGCAGACACATAAACTATCACACCCGGGATCAAAAAATGGCTCCAATCAAAACGGTTGCACTAGCCAAATTAACGCAACTCGGGGACGCCTGACTGTTGCTAACAAAATCACAGGCCAATACTTCGAAAATAACCAATTAAAATAGTCTACCCTTAACAGCCAAACAATCTTCGACCATGTCTGCTCCGAATCACAAAGGTTTCGAGCTACTTAGCCTACGAGCTAAACTTTCCAAGGTGATCAAACATTGATGCTAACGACATAAAATTGAGGTTCTTCACGAACCAATGACGGGTTAGGCAAAATTACTTCAAAAAAGTCCTTAACGAGGGAAAAACAAAGCTTACATATGCTTAAGGGCAAAAGCGTAAGAGTCATATTCGCCATCCAAACGAGCTTCAGGGCCACACACTAAAAGTTGCAATGACCAAAATCATAAGAGCCACTATTGCTAGCTAAAAATTTGAAAACTTGAGGATCAAAATGAGCTCGAGTCGTAACCCAATTCAGAGACCAAATCCAAAATAGATAACTATATATGCCTAAGGGCACAATGTAAGAGTAATTGTCACCAAATTCACGAGCCTCAAGGAAACATACCTAAAAGTTCGCTTCGACCCAAGGCATACAAGCCATTATTATGCGCCCATGCAGGCACAAAAACTTGAGGGTCAATTGAGCTCGAGTTGCAACCCGACTCAGAAACTGAACCCAAAATAGTTAATATGAAAGTGCCCAAGTGCAAGGCGTAAGAGCCACTACCATCCGCCCATGCATGCACAAGAACTTGAAGGTCAATTAGGATCGAGTCAAAACATAACTCGATGACTAAAACCGAAAGAGCTGAGCAAAGCATAAGAGTTCTAATGCCAGCCTGCATTAAAAGCTGTATTAACCAAGCATGAAAAAGCCTCCGGGCCTACTTGATGAGCTCCATATCCGTATCGCGAATCTAAGGATTCTCGCCAAACTTCGAAACCATCCCGGTCAAAAGAAAAGTAGAAAGGGATACATAAGAGATAAAAATTTAGGTTTCTTTTATTTACATACGCAAAAGGTGCGTTCTCCATCCACAAACATGCTCTACAAATATCACATACAAAATGGCAAAGTCTACGCTCCAACCCAATGCTGCTTCAGCCCGAGCATCAATGATTTTAGCCTTGACCTTCAAGAGTTCGAACTTGAGCTTTGCAATCATATCCTCTTGGACTGAAGCATTGTCACGAGCCAAGAGGAGTTGGGCCTAGAAGGCGGGAGCTTTAGCCAAGGCACCCTTCTCCTCTGAAGCTTGGGCTGACACCTGAGCTCTTAGCTCACCGCAATCATTCCAAGTTCGGTCGGCTTTACCCCTAAGGTACTCCAGAGCCTCCGTCTTTGTCTATAGCTGAGATAGGCAACAAGATTAACCTTAAGGGTTAAAAAAGAGAAACTCATACTACAAGAGGTAACCTACTCCATCAAATAGCTCTTGTAATTCGAGCTCCGGTACACCTCATATCACCAGTGCATCAACTCAACCTCCTTCTCCTCTATGAGGAGCCTGAGGGACTTACCCTGATCTAGTGCTTTTTGAAGCCTATCCCCATGATGAAGAAGCTCAGACCTGAGCCTATCAAAGGCCTGTAGAAGAAAAACTCAATAAGGAAGGGAAGACACGAGATGCAGAAGAACTATGCCGAAACTTACCACAAAGTGAAGCCGGCCAACTTCCTTGAAGGACGAGCACACTCCTGTTGGCCCAGCCCCCTCGGCCTTGGAAGAACCAACCTCGATCGAAGCATGATCAGTCGGAGGAATCACCACTCCGAAACCAGAGACTTCAGAAATAGGGGGCTCGGGCGATGTTTTCTCCTTGAAGACACGGACCCGTTTAGCCTCGCTAAAAGTTCCATGGCACTGCAAGTGCATATCCCGTATATCGCCATCATCCATTATCTCGGAAGTTGACAACTCCTCCCCCTTTTCGAAGGAGAACAAACTCGCCCCTGGGGACCTTCCGATATCTACGATGGCAAAACTGTCACGCCCCAAACTCGAGGGACATAACCGGCGCTCGACCGGGTATCCCCAGTCAAGCGGACCTGGGTGCCTTTCCTGTCCCACGTACTACCCCACATCTTCCATTACTTATTAGCCAAGTGAAATAACCATACGATTAATTTAGAACACTAATTCATTTCAAAACATAAACAAGGTACATGGTTACTAGCGTGGTTTACATTTT
>MU739583.1:30207-41658 GCA_026770625.1 Nicotiana glauca
TGACATTTCAGGAGGCAATTCCAGCCTATAAGCCACCTGCCCTACCCATTGAGCTATCCGATACGGTCCGACATACCTATGACTCAACTTCCCTTTCTTCCCTAATCGCATGACTCCCTTCATAGGAGATACCCTCAAGAACACCCAATCATCAACTTGAAATTCCAAATCTCTTCGGCGAACGTCCGCATAGGATTTCTGGCGACTCTGAGCATTTTTCATCCTTTCCTGAATGACTTTAACTTTCTCCATAGCATGGTACACAAGATCTGGCCCTAGCAATTCTGCTTCACCCATTTCAAACTACCCAATAGGAGACCTACACCTTCTTCCGTACAATACCTCAAACGGGGCCATCTGAATGCTAGCATGAAAGCTGTTATTGTAAGCAAATTCTATAAGCGGTAAGTGGTCATCCCAACTACCTTTGAAATCCAAGACACAAGCCCGCAACATATCCTCAAGCATCTGAATAGTCCGCTCGGCCTGACCGTCAGTCTGCGGATGGAAAGCTGTGCTGAGATTCACCTGAGTACCCAAGCCTTGTTGAAATTTCTTCCAAAAATTAGCTGTGAACTGGGCCCCTCGATCCGAGATAATAGAAAGTGGAGTGCCATGAAGCCTTACTATCTCCTTGATATACAACTTAGCATATTGTTCTGCAGTATCGGTGGACTTGACTGGCAAGAAGTGAGCTGATTTGGTGAGTCGATCCACTATTACCCAAATTGAGTCGAACTTGCGCTGAGTGCGAGGTAACCCTACCACGAAATCCATGTTGATAATCTCCCATTTCCACATTGGTACTTCCATAAGCTGAGTTAACCCACCAGGCCGCTGATGCTCAGCCTTCACTTGCTGACAATTCAGTACATTTAGATACAAAGTTCGCCACACCCCTTTTCATACTGTTCCACCAATAAATCTCCTTGAAAACATGATACATTTTCGTAGAACCTGGGTGCACGGAATACCTGGAATTATGAGCCTCCGCCATCTCCCTCTCTCGAAGCTTATCCATATCCGGGACACATAGCCTACCTTGACACCGCAATACACCATCCTTGACACCGAGTGAGAATGCTGAAGTCTTGTTATTCAAAACTGCTTCCTTCTGCTGAGCCAATGCTGGATCCATAAACTGCTTTTCCTTGACCTCCGCTACGAGAGACGATTCTGCTCTATTATGAACCACAACATTTCCCTCGTCTGACGCTGAAATGTGAACCCCTATACTGGCCAATTGGTGAACCTCCCGAGCCAAGGACCTTCGATCCACTCCCAAGTGAGTCAAACTATCCATGGATTTCTGACTGAGAGAGTCGGCCACCGCGTTTGCCTTTCCTGAATGGTACAAAATGTTCATATCATAATCCTTGAGCAATTCTAACCACTGTCCCTGGCTTAAATTCAGTTCCTTCTGCTTGAACAAATACTGGAGACTCTTGTGGTCTGATAACTCATCCACATGGACCCCATAAAGATAATGCCGTCATACTTTCAAAGCAAACACAACTGCCGCAAGCTCCAAATCATGCGTCGGATAATTCTTCTCGTGATTCTTGAGCTGCCTCGAAGAATACGCTATAACCTTCCCATGTTGCATCAACACACATCCCAATCCAACCCTGGAGGCATCGCAATAAACCACAAATACTTCCGTGCCTTCTGGCAAGGCCAATATTGGCGCCGAGGTCAACCTTGACTTCAGTTCCTGAAAACTTTTCTCACAAGCGTCGGACCATTGGAACTTAGCTGCTTTCTGCGTCAATTTAGTCAATGGGGAGGTGAGGGTCGAGAATCCCTCCACAAACCTCCGATAATACCCTGCTAAACCCAAGAAACTACGAATCTCCGTCGGGGTCGTGGGTCTAGGCCAATCCTTCACTGCTGCAATCTTCTGGGGGTCTACCTGAATCCCTTTACTGGAAACAACATGACCCAAAAAGGTAACGGACTTCAACCAAAACTCACATTTCGAAAATTTAGCATACAATTGGTGCTGACGAAGAGTCTGCAATACTGCTCTGAGGTGAATAGCATGATCCTCCCTGCTTCGCGAATAAACGAGGATGTCGTCAATGAAAACAATCACAAAGGAATCTAGAAATGGCTTGAAAACCCGATTCATAAGGTCCATGAAAGCTGCCGGGGCGTTGGTTAGCCCAAAAGACATGACCAAGAATTCAAAGTGACCATAGCGGGTTCTGAAGGCGGTCTTAGGAATGTCCTGCTCTCTGATCTTCAATTGGTGATACCCGGACCGCAGATCAATTTTGGAGAAGAACTTTGCACCTTGCAATTGGTCGAACAAATCATCTATCCGAGGCAAAGGATATTTATTCTTGATGGTGACTTTGTTAAGCTGCCGATAATCAATGCACATCCGAAGCGACCCATACTTCTTTCTCACCAAAAGAATCGGAGCACCCCACGGTGACACACTCGGTCGTATGAACCCCTTCTCTAATAAATCCTTCAGCTGCTCCTTTAACTCTCTTAACTCTGCTGGCGCCATTCTGTATGGTGGAATAGATATTGGCTGAGTGTCTGGCAATACATCAATCCTGAAATCAATCTCCCTATCTGGCGGAATCCCTGGAAGCTCATCTGGAAACACTTCAAGAAACTCATTTACAACTGGCACGGACTCGCAGACAGACACTTCTGAGGTGGTGTCCGCGACCCGGACCAAATGATAGATACACCCCTTCTTTATCATCTTCAAAGCCTTAAGGTAAGAAATAAACCTACCCTTTGGCACCACACCATTTCCTTTCCATTCAATAACCGGCTCGCTAGGGAACTCAAGTCTCATGACTCTCGTCTGGGAGTCAAGTTTGGCAAAGCATGAATAAAGCCAGTCCATCCCCATGATTACATCAAAATCTACCATTCCAATCTCAATAAGATCGGCTATGGTAACACGACCACACACCATGAAAACATAATTCCTATAAACTCGTGAGGCTGTAATAGAATCACCAACTGAAGTCGATATAGAGAACGGTTCATGAAGCTGTTCGGGTTCTGTCCAAAACTTGAAGCAACGAATGGGGTGACATAAGGCAAAGAGGACCTCGGATCAATAAGAGCATAACAATCAATGGCCTGAACAGACAAGATACCTATAACAACATCTGGAGAAGCCTCAGCACTCTGGCGACCACTCAAAGCATAGAACCGGCTAGGTCCACCCCTACCACGAGCTCCACCCCTAGCTGCACCGCGCCCTGCTGGAGCTGGAGGACGCACTGATGATGTAGAAACTGAAGAACCAGATGACTGGGCAGATCCCCTACCCATACCCTGACTGGGCGCACGGCAGTCCCGCTGGATGTGACCTTTCACCCCGCACCTATAACATACCGGGATATCCAAATAGCAAGTCTCTGTATGAAATCTCCCACACTTGGGGCATGTAGTTCCATTTCCCCCCTGTGGTTGAGACCTCACTCCTGGACGACCGGACTGACGGGACCTCCTATTGTCTGAACCTGATCTGGAATGACTGCTCTGCTGATAACTGTGCATAGATGGCGGTGCACTCGCCTAGGACTGATCATACGACTGGGATGGCCCTGATGACCCTCTCCTCGGAACTGGTCTTCCTGAGTGACCCATTGACCGGGCCCTACTTCTACTCTCCCTTTCTGCCCGAATCTTCAATTTCCTAGCCTCTGTTGCCTGAGCGAATCCTACAATATTTCCATAATTCATATTTGAGTGCAAGGCCGCTGTATCAGCCTCATTCACCACAAAAGGACTAAGTCCCTGAACGAAATGCCGAACCCGAGTATCCATGGTCAACACTAACTGAGGAGCATACTTGGACAACCTCACAAACTCCATGTGGTACTCCCAAACACTCATACTGCCCTGTTTGAGAACCTCGAACTCAGTGGCACGGGCTGCCATTGTCTCGGCAGGCAAGAAGTGGTCCATAAAGGCATCTACAAACTCATCCCACCTAGCCGGAGGTCTTCCCTCCTCACGGGAATCCTCCCACATCTCAAACCACAAATGCGCTGCTCCCCTCAACCTGTATGAAGCCAAATAAACCCCCTCTACCTCTTTAGACTTCATCACTCGAAGGGTCTTATACATCTCATCAAGGAAATCATGCGGATCGACCTCTGGGTCTGTGCCTAAGAATTCTGGAGGGACCAATCGCAGAAACTGGTGGACTCTAGAATTGGCGGAATCTCCCTGTCCGCTGGAAGACGCACGGGCATCATGAGATCTCTGGGCCTGGGCAGCCACTAACTGGGTCAACATACGGATGGCTCCTCTAAGGTCCCCATCAGAAACCCCGGGACCGAAAGCTGGAACTGTATCAGAATCAGGAATATTGGCCGAAGGGATGGTGGCACCCTGTGCCGTAGCCAGAACAGGAATGCTTGGATATGGAATAGATGGGTCGGGCAGATTCAAGGCCGATAAGTCACTCTCACCCATGACATCAGGTACTTGATTCACAGCCACACTTGTGGTGGCGTTGGCCCCAAGGCCGAGTCTAGCTCTCTTCTTAGTTGCCATTTATGAAAATTTCGGAACAGAGCACGAGTTAGGCATAAATACTTCCGCTTTTCACTTAATCGCACGATATAGAGTAACAAAGAAGAGGGTAAATTCCTAAATGTCCATGCAGCCCCCTACTTATAGATGTGGTCGACAATACACCGATAAGAAGGGCTCTACTAGACACGGCTCCGAGACATCCTAGGACACTTTAAAACCTGAGACTCTGATACCAAGTTTGTCATGCCCCAAAATCGAGGGACATAACCGGTGCTCGACCGGGTATCCCCAGTCAAGCGGACCTGGGTGCCTTTCCTATCCCACGTACTACCCCACATCTTCCATTACTTATTAGCCAAGTGAAATAACCATACGATTAATTTAGAACACCAATTAATTTCAAAACTCAAACAAGGTACATGGTTACTAGCGTGGTTTACATTTTTCATTGCCCCTATATACAAAATACATATTACATAAGTTCATGACCCACGTTTCCTGTCTACGGAGTCTTTACAGATGAAAGAAGTTACTACAATATTTGCCGGTAACAAGGCTCCGGCTATACCTTTTACAACTGCAAAATAAAACTACAGAAACAAGCGGCCTGAGCCACGTAGGGCCCCGAGAGGAATGGGGCTCACCAAAACAACTGACGGAAGGCGAAGAGGGAGCTATGATCGGTGGGCTGGGGTACCTGCTCCAGATCCACCTACAATCATAACACGAATGTAGCGCCCCCAGCAAAAGGGACGTCAGTACACTTGAATTGTACTGGTATGTATAACAAACTTTGCGCCAAGTAAACTCAAGCCATAGACAAGTAAGTAACAGTAACAGAGACAACAATCAATTCCATAAAGAAAGAACAATCAAGCCAAACCAGTTTTACAAACTCTCCCGTTTCCCTTCCACATTTCCACATCAATAGATTTCACATTTTTGCTCATATTTTCATTTCAACAGTGATTTCGATCACTTTCCACCCTTATTACCTCGGCCACCCTTATTACCTCGGCCAACCTTATCACCACAACCCGCACCTTATTACTTCATGTTGCGACGCGCAACCCCATCCCACCATACATTTTCAATTCACAAAAAATCACAACAACAACAATGAACAATTCACAAAGATCACAACAACACTTCTTGAGGAATAGCAACAATAATTTACAGTGTTTCCATAACCATCAATACTATTTCCGTCATATTCCACAATTCACAAGTGTTTCACATTACAACAATACTTGCCCACGATAAGCCATAGATGTTAATATCACAATTATTTTAGTTGCTTCACTTGCAATTTCCTTACGTCATTTTTTTTCATCTAATACCACATATCATAATCACAACCATGCAAATCACACGAATTTCACAATTTACCCACGTGAATGTCACATACCAAACATTTGAACACCAACGAGGCGATTTTACAAAGTCAAGGTTAGCCATACATACCTGGAGCCAAATTCCCTTTTTAATTTCTACTTCCAACTTCACCAAAAGCCTAGCAACGTCAATCTAGTGCACAAATTATTACATATTTCTTAGAATCAAAGTTCACAATCACTACCCGAGCACATTTAGGTTATCAACCCTTCTTTACACAATTCTTTACTCCTTCCTAACTACTCTAACTAGATTTTAGGTTTTAATAAACACGCATGAGTGTTTCAACCCCTATTATCAAGAACTAATGCATGAGACTTTCCCACTCTCAATAAATCTGAAAGTCAATGAAAATGGGGTAGGGATTTTACCTGTAGAAATGGAGATTAAGACACTTGCTTTAAAATTTTCCGGACCAGATAATTGAGGAAATTTTTTTTGAAGAAAATGAACCTTCTCTCAAGAACCCCTCCTCCCTCTCTCTTGTTTTTGCTCAGAAAAATGGTTAAAATGAGGGGTTAGGGTGTTATATTAGAAAGGGGGTCGGGTTTTTAAATTTTAGAAAATAGAAGCCCGAGCAAGATCTGCGGTCGCACTATGTGACCGCATAATTAGAATGCGGTCCGCATATTGGACCGCATAACTGACCCCAATCACTGAACTTCTCTGCCTTGGTATGCGGTGGAAATGCGGTCCGCATACTGATTATGCGGTCGCAAAATGGACCGCATTTTTAACATCAACTTAGACCAACTCTCTGATTAACTATGCGACAGGAATGCGGTCCGCATATTGATTATGCAGTCTCATAATGGACCATATTTTCAACTTCAATTTTAACAATTCTTCTGCTTCACTCTGCGGCAGGAATGCGGTCCGCATAGATGATCTGCGACTTCATTCTGGACCGCATAAATGACAATTTTCTGGAAAATTTATTCTTTTGATTTTTAAAGGCTTAGATCACTACCAAGGGTCCGAACCGCGGCGAGCTAATTCTATACCTTCCTAACACATATTCGGAGTCGACACCACGAGTTACTAAGTTTTGAGACCAAAAATTATTTACGGGACATTACAAAAACGAATAAAAAATAAAGAGGAAAATGTCATCTCCAATTTTATGAAGGCCAAGGTAAAAGCAGCGCACGCACATACCTTGGTACTTCGCTTCCCATCTACCACGGGACATAGCTCACCATCTACGCTCGTCACAAGTCGAATGGGTCACCAACTCCGGACCCAGCCAGGCAAATCTAGAACTTTGCCTTACACCAAAAAGTTGCTGCAAGAAAGGAGGAAACACAATTACTAAATTGGTTTTCGCTATAAGCGAATCTAACAAAGCATGAGAAACTCCACTCACGCGTATAATTCCATCCCTTGGGAAATGGCATAAGCTCCATGGGGATAATATCAATCGTCTGGAACCAGACAAATCAACTCACCCACTCTTGATCCCCATCTTCCTCATATTTAACAACAAAGAGCGTGGACGAATGACACCACAAGGTTAGCAGGTCTCCATTATGAAAGGGCCGGTATAGCATGAGGAGGTGCCTAAGCATGAATTCAAGCCCAACCTTCTCCGCAATGAATCTCATTATCAATACTACACATTAAAACAATGGATGTATCTGCACCAATGTAACTCGATACTTCAGGCAGAAATCAAGCATGACCCTATCAAGAGGGCCTAGTGTGAAATGGTATAAGTACACATTTAGAAATCCATAAGTAGGGTTCATAATACTCTTATCTGGGGAAAGCGCCTGCAACACTACCCTCTCGCCCCATCCGCAGTATCTCCTCAGCATCTCCAGACGTTCTTCTCTTATCGAAGACAAAGTTTTCAGAGTAAACTACCGCGGATTCTGATCCCTTGGAGTGGAACTCTCCCCTCCCTGATGGGCCGTCCCGAAGTAGCAGTCATGGCTATGGTAATGTCATGCCCCAACCTCAGGAGGCGCGACCGGCGCTCAATCGAGTGAACCCGACTGAGCAAGCCTAACCGAACACTTTCTACCCCAACTCAATATGAATATGGAACTCATGCCTTTGGTTTATTTAGACGATAATACACGGTGTATCCCACATTATTGATTCATTTCATATCATAAAAATTTACTGTACATAAGCTAGCTTCAAGGATTCTATTAGAGTTACAGCTTAAGGAGTTCGCAAGCTTAGGATCATAATATATACATATAGTGAACTCCCCGAACCCCCGTACATAATCCACACTAGTGTCTTTAGAGCCTCTAAGGAAACATCAGATAAGCATGACTATGCCGGCAACAAGGCCCCGGCTATACCTCAAAATTGAAAAGCTGTAATAACAAAATATACACCATATAGCCCCATGGAAGAATAAGGGGCTCACCGAGACTTTGAGTAGATGAACGCTCCGTTTACACACGGTCGGCACTGTCCACTATGAGGCCACCTACAATCATAACACGAATGTAGCGCCCTCGGCAAAAGGGGCGTCAGTACATTTGAATTGTACTGGTATGTATAACTAAACACCATTTTACTAGAAAGAACTATCAAATAAATACAAGCAATTAATACAAGCAAATCAAGAAACAATTCATATAATCTTTCATACAATTTCCACAACACAGATTTGGGCATATCTATCACATGTTCACCACTATTCTCATTACCACCGCCATCTCGAGCGGAGTCCGGCCATGACCCGAACGGCTAGGTCACCTAATTGGAGGCATTACTCTCAATCAATAATTCATTTCCCTTATCCGGAATTCAATATCAACACATTACCACCATGTGTGCGTCATGGTGTCTGATCACGACCCGATCGGCTAGGTCACCTCATTGGTGGCATTACTCCATTCTCATTAGTCAACACTTCAAGTATTTATCTCACACATATCATAACTGTTCCTGGGGCACTCATGGCCACCATTACCACATTGTTTCCCCTTTTTAATGTTCATCGTACAAGTTGTGGTCATAGACACATATACCAAGGATAATTCAAGCTTCAATCACAGGTAAGTGAGCACATAGCTAGCATGAATAATTCTTTGTTTCAATGTTGGCTTATAGCCCAAGTATTTCAACATATAGCAGTACTTTTCATCATTATCTAATTGTCAAGATTGGCACGTTATTCACATTGAGGCACACCCTTCACGAATATGTATAGATATATGCAAATCAATTAATTTCGTAATGAAAATCAATACACTAGCCAATTCAACTCTTACCACACGTTCGTAAGCACCAACGGAGCTCGATTTCTAATAAAAGGGGGGTTTTAGCCATACATACCTCAATAAAGCTTTTCCTTACTCTTTTATAATTTTCCGGAACTCTTAGCACTTCGATCTACTGAGTAAGAATTACAAATTAAATCGAGAATTAGAGATGAAACTGAAGTTCTAGCTTGGTTCGAGCATATCATCAAACACAAAAGGTGCATTCTGATCTTAGCCCCTTTTTGTGAGGAATTTCTATCATTTTATACCCTCAACTGCCTTCTTTTTAGTTTTCTACCTTCCAACATCCTATGGTTTGAAATGCATGTAGAGAACATCATTCTTATATTCTTGAATTACTTTTCTACTGGCCCCATGTATCTAAGTGTAGAAATAGGAGCTATGGTTATGAATCTTACCTCTTGGGCATGAGAATTTAGGTGTCTTCTCTTGATTTTCTTCAATGTTTTAGCAAGGATCAAAGATAATTTGATGGGTGATGCTTTCCCCTTTGACACCCTCTCTCTCTCGCTCTAAAAATATCAGAAAACATGCTTAAAATGAGCTATAATGTCCCTTATATTGATGGGGAGGTCGGGTTAAAAATTAGAAAATTGGAGCCCCGAGTTAACTATACAATCGCATTTGCGATCGCAGAGTGAACATGCAGTCTGCATAATGGACCGCAAAATGCTCCCCAAAAATTAAACATTTTGACTTAGTCTGCGGTAAGAATGCGGTCCGCATTCATGTTCTGCGGTCGCAAAGTGCACCGCAGAACTGACCATCGCAAAATTCAAAGGAAAATATGCGACGACTATGCGGTCAACATGTTTGATTATGCGACCGCATTTCGACCGCATAACTGACTTCAATTTTTAACCAACATTCTGCCTCACTCTGCGGCAGATATGCGGTCTGCATTTCAATTATGAAACCGCATTCTGGATCACATTTCTTGCATTTTTTTCTGGAAACTTATTCTTGACTTTTTAATGCATTATTCAATCCAAAAATGTCCGCGCCACGGCGTATTTACTAATTTCTAACACATGATCCTAACTTGGCACCACGGGATCCGAGTTTTTGAGTAGGGATTTATTGGGGCCTTACAGGTAGAAATGGCAAACTAAAGCAGGAACATACATGTTAGGCCCCGTGAAATCACTACTCAAAAACCCGGATCCCGTGGTGTCAAGTTAGGATCGTGTGTTAGAAATTAGTAAATATGCTTCGCGGCGAGCTTGCGAGCCACGATGCGGACCGTTTTGGATTGAATAATGCATTAAAAAGTCAAAAATAAGTTTCCAGAATAAATGCAAGAAATGCGGTCCAGAATGCGGTCGCATAATTGAAATGCGGACCGCATATCTGCCGCAGAGTGAGGCAGAATGTTGGTTAAAATTGAAGTCAGTTATGCGGTCGAAATGCGGTCGCATAATCAAAAATGCGGACTGCATAGTCGTCGCATATTTTCCTTTGAATTTGCGAAGGTTAGTTCTGCGGTGCACTTTGCGACCGCAGAACATGAATGCGGACCGCATTCTTACCGCAGACTCAGTCAGAATGTTTAGTTTTTGGGGACCATTCTGCGGTCCATTATGCGGACAGCATGTTTACTCTGCGATCGCAAATGCGAATCGCATAGTTGACTCGGGTCTCCAATTTTCTAATTTTTAACCTGACTTCCATATCGATATAACCGGCATTCTAGCTCATTTTGAACATTCTTCTAAGCAATTCTAGAGAGAGGAAGAGGTTTCTTAAAGAGGGAAAGTCTCCCATCAAATTTTTTTTCATAAGATTGGGCTAAATCATTGAAGAAAATCAAGTGAAGCTCCTGAATCTTCATCCCAAGAGGTAAGGCTCCATCACCTCAGCTCATAATTGTATATTTAGCCATATGGGGTCATCAGGGAAGAAATTCATGGGTATGAGAAGGAATCTCTTGCATGCGTACCAACATAGAGTATTAGAAAGTAGTAAAATAAAAAAAAGAGGCAACTGGGGGTATAAAATGATAGAAATTCCTCAAAAAAAGGGCTAAGATCACAATGCACCTTTAGTGTTTGATGATATGCTCGAACCAAGCTAGAACTTCAGTTTCGTCTCTAATTCTCAATTTTTAATTCAAAATTTCTTGCTCAATAGATTGAAGCTCTAAGAATTCCGGAAAATTGTAAAAGAATAAGGAAAGGCTTTGTTGAGGTATGTATGGCTAAAACCCCCTTCAATTAGAAATCGAGCTCCGTTGGTGCTTACGGACGTGTGGTAAGAGTTGAATTGGCTAGTATATTGATTGTTATTG
>MU739584.1:15510-56819 GCA_026770625.1 Nicotiana glauca
CAAGTCTGGTGGTGTCCTAATCACCATTCAGGCCTAAGTCTGACTTTCTCAAGTCTGCTCTTATTTGTTCAAGCCATGTAAAGGGTCGTGGTGTGCCAGTCCCACTCATGACTGAGTATGACCATCCTTTGCTTTGGTCTTCCCCTAGTCCCCTCACTTTACACTTATTCTTAGTTCTTTAAGTCCTACCCCATGTGGTAAGCCATGCTTAGGGACCCTGGAGCTCCCTCTGAACTTGGATACCTAAGGGCGAGTAATTCCACACATTGCACCACTCAATTCAATCTCTAGGGTGTAAGCATTGCCTGGGCTTCCTGAAAGCCCTTGGAACTTTGAAACATTCTAAGAGAAGGCCTTGGAATCTGGAGCTCAGATTTGATAAAATACATGTATTGGACATTAAGGTTGCTTTGGGCTTCCTCAGGTCTGTTCTAGTTTTGATGTACTTTATTTAGTCTTTTCTCTCCAGTTTTGTAATAACTTTGTAATGAAACTCGGGGAATTTTAGTGAAGGATGTGGGAGGGGTTTATATTTTATTACATAAGTCAATGGGTAGAAATCATGCCTATAGGATTTTGATATTGCAAATCCTTTAGAAATCATGCCTATAGGATTTCAATATTGCAAATTACTTAAAAATCATGCCTATAGGATTTTGTATTGCAAGCATAATAGAGATCATGTCATAGGAACTGCATATGCGTTAGGCAAACTGTAGGATAATTACGTTCATCTTTTATCAATGCTTTAAGAAACCCCCCCCCCTCTTAAAAAAGAAAAATAAAAAAAAATCGAAACGTAGATGTCATGCCTATAGGATTAATTTCAACTCGTCTGATCCGTTTAAATAACAGCAGTCTTGTCAATTGGTTCTTAACGTTTTTTTTAAGCAATTTTTTCAACAAAAACACTTTTTTTTGTAAACCATGTGTGCTTTCAAACTCTGCAAATCTGCATTCTTTTCCATGAACGGTTTTTTTTTCTTAAATAGTTCTGCTTAAGCATTTTAGTCAGTCTCTGAAACTGCCTTCAAAACAGTCCTGCAACCAACTTTTCTTTCTCAAAATACTCCTGCCTTCGAAATTCTTGCATAACTCGTCTGCAATTTCACTCAAACAGTCTGATGCTTTCAAAATCTATTGATAAACTTACTGTAATCTATACTTTCCTCTTCTGAGTCTAACTACTTTTTCTAAAAACCAGTATCTTCTAAATCATTCGCTCAAGGTATTTTGATTTCTAACAAACCAGACCCGAGGGGCTCAAAGTAGACTTAGTGTCCAACGCTATGTGTTAAACTAATCTGTCCATTATCAGTTTTAATCTTAAGACCAAATCAGTAATTGCAAGTCATGCTAAACTAGTTTTTGTATGGCTTAAGGGGTTTTTATGTGCAGCCTTTGTATGTCTGTTTGCTCCCCTTATGTGCTATTTGTTTTGATTGACGCCTTAGAATTTTTACCTTTAAACTCCATATATGCCTTCATCCCCTCTCCTTCCCCTGTTAGGATTAGAAGTCCTAAATACCCCGGGACTAATAGGTTGGGATGGGTACTAGCATGCAATAAATAAACGAAACCAATCGCGCTTAAATACCTTAACGGGTGGGAAGGGTAGAAAATGGAAATGATGATAATGGTGCACTAATATCTCGTGCGGAAATGACTTGCTGGATATTGCACCAACGTGATCCATATTATATTTAAACCTAGGACCTTCTCCCTTTATTCATATGGTATGATTTTTTTTTTAGAAATTTTACGTTTTCTTTCCAAAAAGCATTTGCATCTTTTCTCTCTTTCCTTTCAAAACTTTCAACTTATTTGTATTCCCTATATGCAAACTTTGTTTGTTTACTCTTACTCTTCTTAAAGTCACAACTAAGTATGGTCGGGAACTACACTAGTGGATCTTGAGGGGTGCCTAACACCTTCCCCTCGAGATAATCTCAAGCCCTTACCCGAACTCTGATTTTCCTTCGAATCCTTTCTTTTCTCTAAAAAAGTGTCCTAATGCACTATAATCATTAGGTGGCGACTCTTCAAATTCCGTAACCTGGTTCCTCAAAAAGGAATAAGAGTTATTTTGTCCATAATGTCGTAAACCCGATTCCGCCTTGGGGTGAAAGGGGGGGCGTCAATAATAGGTAGTACACACCGGAATGAAGTGCGCAAACTTGGTCAGCCGATCCACGATCACCCAAATGGCATCAAACTTCTTCAAAGTCCATGGAAGTCAAACTACGAATTCAATGGTGATTCGCTCCCACTTCCACTCCGGAATCTTTATCTGTTGAAGCTAACTACACGGTCTTTGGTGCTCATAATTTAACTACTAACAATTGAGGCACCGAGATACAAACCCAACTATATCCTTCTTCATCCGCCTCCACTAGTAGTGTTGTCTCAAATCCTGGTACATCTTCACAGCACCTGAATGTATGGAATACCGCGAACTACGGGCCTCCTCTAGAATCAACTCCCGAAGCACATCAACATTGGGTACACATACCTGACCTTGCATCCTCAATACCTCGTCATCATCAATAGTCACATCTCTAGAATCACCACGCAGAACCTTGTCCTTGAGGACGAGCAAATGCGGGTCATCATACTGACGCTCTCTAATATGATCATATAAGGAAAATCAAGAAATCACACAAGCTAGAATTTGACTAGGCTTCGAAAGATCTAATCTCACAAACTGGCTGCCTAAGGCCTGAACATCCATCACCATGGGCCTTTCCGCTACTAGTAGATAAGCCAAACTCCCCAAACTCTCTGCTGGTGACTGAAAGTATTGGCCACCATATTGGCCTTGACCGGGTGATATAAGATAGTGATATCACAGTCTTTTAACAACTCTAACCACCTCCTCTAGCGCAAAGTAAGGTCCTTCTACTTAAATAGATGATGTAAACTCGGTGATCAGTATAGATCTTACAGGGAACACCATAAAATAATGACACCAAATCTTCAAAGTGTGAACAATAGCAGCTAACTCGAGATCATGGACAAGATAATTCTTCTCGTACACCTTCAACTATCTGGACGCATAGGAAATCACCCTACCGTTCTGCATTAATACTGCTCTAAGGCCAATCCTCGAGGCATCACAATAGACAGCATAAGACCCCGAACCTGTAGGCAATATCAAAATTGGGGCTGTAGGCAAAACTGTCTTGAGTTTCTGGAAGCTCTCCTCACCTTCCTCCGTCCACTGGAACGAAGCACCCTTCTGGGTCATCTTGATCATGGGTGCTGCAATAGATGAAAACCCCTCTCAACAAATCGCCGGTAATAACCCGCCAAGCCAAGAAAACTATGGATCTCTATAACCAAGGATGGTTTCGACCAACTCTGCACTGCTTCCACTTTCTTGGGATCCACCTTTATTCACTCACTGGATTCCACGTGACCCAAAAATGCCACGGAATCCAACCAAAACTCATATTTTGAGAACTGTTCATATAACTTCTTTTCTCTCAAAGTTGAAGCACTGTCCTCAGGTGCTGCTCATGATCTTCCCGACTCCGGGACTAAACCTGAATGTATCAATAAAGACAATGATGAATGAGTCAATACATGGTAGGAATACACTGTGCATCAAATCCATGAATGCTACTAGGGCATTGGTCTGCCCAAATGACATAACGAGGAACTCGTCATGACCATACCAAGTCCTGAAAGCAGTCTTCGAGATATCTGGATCCCGAATGTTCAACTGATGATAGCCTGAAAACAAGTCAATATTATAAAACACACAAGCACCATGTAACTGATCTAACATGTCATTAATACGAGGCAAAGGATAACGGCTCTTTACTGTAACCTTGTTCCACTGGCAATATTTAATGCACTACGCATAGAACCATCCTTCTCCTTCACAAACAAGACAGGAGCACAAGTGATACACTGGGCCAAATAAAACCATTATCAAGCAATTCCTATAGCTACTCCTTCAACTACTTCAACTCAAGAGGATCCATACGATAAAGAGGAATAGAAATGGGCTGAGTGGTATCTCTGTCAGACTGCATGCTCGGAAGATCAGCTGGAAACACATCAAAGAAATCTCGTACTATTAGGACTGAATCAACTATAGCGGTATCAATACTGACATCTTTCACATAAGCCAGATATGCATCACACCCCTTCTCAACCATTCGTTAAGCTTTAATGAAAGAAATAATTCTACTGGGAGTGTGATCTAAAGTACCCCTCCACTCTACTAGCGGTACACCTGCATATCCAACGTCACGATTTTGGTGTGACAATCAAGAATAGCATAATGGAGCGACAACCATTCTAAGCCCAAGATAACGTCAGAATCTACCATGCTGGCCAATAATAAATCGGCTCTGGTCTCAAAACCACTAAGAGCAACCAAACACCACCAATAAACGTAATCCACAATAAGAGAATCTCCCACAGAAGTAGAAACATAAACATGTGAGCTTAAAGAATCTTGAGATACGCCCAAATGTGGGGAAGAATAAGTGTAGCCTAGATCAAATAAAATCGATGCATCTCTACAACAAACTAGGACAATACCTGTGATGACAGAATCGGAGGTAACAACATTGGTATGGGAAGGAAAGGCATAGTATCTAGCCTGGCCTCCCCTTCTAGGGTGACCTCTAACTCCCTGACCTCTACCTCTACATGGCTGAGCAGGTGGGGTAGCAACTGGTGCTGTAATCATAGCTTGGAAACTCTGCGGGTCATGATGTGGTTGAGAAGTCTGTGGAGGTGTACCCCTCCTAAGTCTAGGGAAATCCCTCACCATATGGTGCGTGTTACCACACTCAAAACAAGCTCTGGGAGGATGTGATGGTTGTGACTAGCTCGGGCCGAGTCTGCTGGACTAACCACTAAAAGCAACCCGTGTAGGAGGCACACTAGATACTAGAGGTGCATAATAAGGCTCTTGAGTTCTAGGAGGAGCTAGAATACCACTAGCTATTGGAAGAGATGAATGAATGGGGTGACTAATATAATCCCTACCATGATGAACTGCAGCTGGGGCACGGGCAATAGAATAATGGCCTAACTCTTGAGACCTCTTGACCTCCTTCTCCTCCCTATCCCGAGCATGCATACCCACTACTCTCCTAGCAATGCTCACCACCTGGTCATAAGAAATATCCATCTCCAACTCCTGAGCTATGCTAGACCAGATGCTGGGAATGATCCCCTCAACAAACTCGCAAACTCTCTCACGATATGTAGAAACCAAGGCTGGTGCAGGCCTAGCCATATCAGTAAAATGGACATCATACTCCGAAACACTCTTAGCACCCTGGCGTAAATGCTCAAACTCTGCACGCCATGCATCACTGACGCTCTAAGGGACAAACTCTCAAGAACATATCTGAAAACTGAGTCCAAGTAAGGGAAGCTACCTCTGTTGGACTGTCCAACTTAAAAGTACGCCACCACTGATAGGCTACTCCTTGAAGTTAGAAGGCAGTGAAAGAAACCCCACTCAATCCCGATTACCCATAGTACAGAGGATACGGTAGCACTCCTCCAGAAATCCCAAGGCATCATCTGATGCTAAACTACTGAATACAGGGGGCTTGTACTTCTTGAACCTCTCAAGCCTCCGCTGCTCATCCTCAAAAGTTGCTGCCCTGTCCTCGGGATGAACAGGGCTACAAGAGGTACCAGTATAACCTCTGGGATCTAATCAACCTGGACTCGCTATGTAGAAGTGCGGGAGGCAGGAGTCTATTCTCCTCCCCCGACCTGGGATGTGGTTGCAGCAAGGGGAATTAACCCTGTCTGAGCTAGAGTGGTGTAAATGCTCACAAACTGTGCAAGAGTCTCCCACTGAGCTAGAATAGTAGTAGCAGTAGGCGTATCAGGTGTATGGACTCTGACTAGAGCTTCTTGTGGCTCCTCCATGTCAGCTCGCACGGGTGCTCTGGATGGGCCACGTGCGCAATGGGTACGGGTGCCTAGTCATCTTCGGTAGCATGTTTCCTGACCATTTGTGCGATAATAAAAGATAGAAGTTTAGAATTGTGATATCAAAAACCTCGCATGACAAGGAAATCAAATGAAGTGAAATTTTCTTAACAGTTACATAGCCTTTGGTAGATAAGTACAGATGTCTTCGTACCGATCCGCAAGACTCTAATAAACCAGCTATTGATTCGTGACTCCTATGAAACTAGATCTCTGATGCCAACTTGTCACGACCCAAGTTCACCCTCCGTGAACTACCGTGATGGTACCTAGTCTCTAGGACTAGGTAAGCCTAACAATTTACAGAAAAAGGGAAATGAAATACAAATCAAATAAAAATCGAGGATAAAACATAATTAAAAAACGTCTAAGATGTCTCCTGGCATATACAAATACACACACTAAAAAACTGAATCAACTCCCAAAACACAGAATCTCATGAAATCACAAGCTGAGAATACTACATTGTGTTCTAACTCCAGATTGTCTAATCAAAAGAAAGTACAGAAGTTCTGTAGCTAAAAAAGGGAATAGAGAGGGACTCCTCAGTCTGCGGACGTGGCACTTATACCTCGAAGTCTCTGAAGATCGCTTCGCCTCACTGATGGTATGGATGAGTCGAAGAACCTTGATTTGCACATGAAAAACATGTGCAGGAAAGGGCATGAGTACACCACATCGGTACCCAGTAAGTGTCAAGCCTAACCTCGGTCGTAATGAGGAAGGTCAGGGCCCTACTGGTTAGTTATATATATATATATATATATATATATATATATATATATAATAAGATAAAACAGTATGAAGTGAGACAAGATAGTAAAGATAATAACAAACTATAACGAAAGGAAATCACAGAAAGAATATAACTCCACATAGAGATAGCAGCAGGTAATCTCCCAGGATATCATCTTGTAGTCCCAAATTTAAATATCAAAAGGATCTCCCGTGATATCGTCCCGTAGTCCAAATCATGTGCAGGGGATCTCCCGGACTACCAATCTATAGTCCCAAATAAACATGCAAGGGGATCTCCCGGGATATCGCCCGTAGTCCCAAAGTAAACACACAACACTCTCAAGAAGAATACTCAGTTCTATCAAATTTTGTACCAAGAAACATATATTTCTATCCTAACATGCTGCACAGAATTTAGGTAATAAATTTAAGCAAGTAGGATAATTAAGTCACTTAGGCATGCTTCTCTAAACTAAACAGTAGGCTTAAATTGTAAGTAGTGTACAACAAGGAAGAAACACAATTATATTTACTTAATGAAAACGGGATTTTTCCAACAATTAGCATGTATACACACCCGTCACCTAACGTACATGGCATTCATATAACAACAATACCAATTCTAAGGGGAGTTCCCCCACACAAGATTAGGTAAGCCACTTACATTGAACCAGTATCAAAATTAATTGCATTGTGTAAATATAACTACAAGTAGCTAATTCAACTAATAAATTCGAAGCTAACACGCGAAGTTAAGAAAATCTCCCAAAATGTCCCCCGGGCCCACGTCTTGGAATCAGATAAACTTTACAATTTTAGAACCTTCGATCACTCATGAACACACTCGAACAAAAATAACCAAAATCTGATGTCAAAACCTCACTCAAATCCCGGATATTCAATTGGGGAACTTTTCTCCCATTTCACAACTTTCTTTACCCCCAAATTCCTTAATTAGAAGAGGAAAACAACAATGGATTAATGTTCTAAGATCAAAATCAAGATAGAAATTGTTACCCAATGCGTCTCCATCAAAACCCTCGAGAAATCGCCCTCAACCAAGCTCCAAATTATTTTTCCAACTTATGAACTCAAATCCTCAATTTTTTCCTTTTTTCTACCCAGCGATTTTTGTACCTGCGATGATCTAACCACACCTGCGGTCCTGCTTCTGCGGTCTCTTACCCGCACCTTCGAGTTTTCATTAAACGATCAAAGCCTGCACCTGCACTCCCTTCTCCTCAAATGCAGTCCGCATCTACGGTCCAATAACTGCATATGCGGTCACTGGCCAACAGTGCCAGAATCGCACCCACGACTGACTCCACAGCACCTGCGGGCTTCTCACCGCATGTGCAAAAATACAAGAAGCAACAATTCTTTAGATTATCCTTAAGTCTAAGTTCCAATCCGTAAAGCATACAAAACTCACCTGAGACCCCCACCTCCTCAACCAATCATACCAACCAGTCCTAAAATATCATACAAATGCATCCCAACTCTCAAATCACATCAAACAATGCTAAATCCATGAATCACCCACTAATCCAAGCCTAAGGAACTAGAAATTTAAAGAATCCTACATCAGATGATAAAACCAACCGAACTAAGTCTGATTGACCCCAAAATTTGCACTTAAGTCACGTTCAACACTAGAGAGCTATTCCAACTTCCATAATCAGATTCCAACCCCAATATCAAAATTTCACTATCAAATCGGAAACTTCCAAAAATTCAACTTTTGGCATTTCAAGTCTAAATAAGCTACTAACCTCCAAACACAATACGAACACTCCCCTAAGCTCGAAATCATCCAACTGAGCTAATGGAATTGACATAATTCCATTCCGAGGTCGTCTTCACATTGCTCCGCCTATGGTCCAAATTCATAAGCTTAAGCTCTCATTTAGGGACTAAGTTTCCCAAAACACTCCAAAACTCAAAATGAATCTCCCCTAAAACTCACAATAGAAGAAATGAATATAGGGAGTGCAATTAATAGGGATCGGAGCATTAATTCTTAAAATATTTAATCGGATCATTACAATAAGATTCAACAATCATACATACTTTCTTAGAATAACTTTATATGGAAAGAACAACATGGACAACCTTAGTTGCTAGGAGTAGATCCTTTATAATATAGCGTATCATATAGGTACATTTCACTAAGGATCGTGCCAAAAGAAATAAGAAAGTACCTTAACATACCTTTGCAATCTTCTCTCCAATCGTCAACCAAGCTCAATAAGATCTTCTTACTTCTACAGTTAGTGCACCGACTTCGTCGTCATTATATATGCATTGTAACTCCCATATTTTGAAACTAATATTCTACAAGAAAAATGACTGAACCCCCCCCCCCCCATTTTGTACTACACCCCATAAGTTACTGAAGGTCATGAAACATCCTAATCAACAAAAATATAGTTCATAATAATCTCTTCGATTACTTCAACAGCCATTTTGAGCGGCAAGCTCAATTTACAGTTAACAAAATATGATTTGAATCAAATTTTGTTTCCATGAATCTGTAAAAAATCTATCACATAATACTTATGCTTACCATATCATTTTCAACCCAAAACATCATAAGAAAAGTTTCAAAAATAGTCCACAAGCCTAGCACCTTAACCTTTATGGTCAACCTCTTGTTTTTTCATGTTATCTTCTTCAATCAACTTAATTAGCACATAGACAAGCTAACCAAACTATTTATAAGAATTTCCAGCCTCAACAAACTATATATATAACATCAACATAGCCCACACAAAAAATGATAATGATTTCTTATGCTATGTTAATTACCATCTTGTATATTTTCACTTAAACAACTCAAACAACACATGATTAACCTTAAAAACAACCGAGAACTTGATTTACTTACCTTAGGCAGTATATACAACTTGAAATACCTAGTTGGTGTAGCTCACAACAACCATCAATCACACCACAACACTATAGGAGTTGTATTCTCTTCTTGAATCAACTTTTGTGTTCAAGTTGGTGTGTAAAAACTTGTATTTCTCCTTCAAAATCTAATACATATGAAGGAGGGACTGTTTTTTACCTTAGTAAACAAGAAAAACTCGAAATATGACATTACTTCACTTTGAAGAATCCTCCAAAAAGACCATAAGATGAAGAAATATGATCTAGCGAGCACCACGGGATTTCTTGCATTGGATTCATGTTTTAATCTTTAATATTCACTCTAGACTCATGAAGAAAACTTTGAGAGTGTTTTGCGAAAGTATAGGGTCTATTTGGATTGAAAAGAATGAACCCAAATGTAATGACTCGGCCGGTTGTTTCGAGAGTCATAGCCTCGTTCCCTATATTTCCTACTTCTTTGGTGTTCTTTAGCTACATTTTGACTTACCGAGTTAGTTGGTCGGGTCCGGAGTGAGTTTGGGGTGAATTGAGACACTTGGTCTCTTGTTAGAAGGTTTAAGTTGGGAAAGTTGACCGGATGTTGAATTATATGTAAACGGCCTTGGATTTGAACTTTGATAGTTATGTCAGCTCTGTTAGGTTATTTTGGACTTAGGAGCACGTCCAAAATGTGATTTTGAGGTCTGTAGTGGAATTAGGTTTAAATTGGTGAAAGTTGGAATTTTGGCAATTTTGGTCGGCAGTGGAAAGTTTGATATAGGGGTCAGATTGGATTTCAGGAAGTTTGAGTACATTTATTGTGTCATTTTTGACTTATGTGAAAAATTTGAGGTCATTCGGATGTGATATGACGGGTTTTGGCATTGTTTGTAGAATTTTGACGGTTCGAAGTCCATTAGGCTTGAATCTGTGTGTAATTCATGTTCCTCATGTTGTTTGAGGTATTTTGATGATTTGACTAACTTCGTATGATATTGTGGGATATGTGGGTAAGTTTGGTTTAGCTCCTAAGGGCCTCAGGTTTATTTCGAGTGATTAACGAAACAAGTTTTGGAATTGGAAGATTGATGAAGTTGAACTCAACTATCATAATCGCTCCTGCGGATGTCTCATTGTAGGTGCGAGCCCACAGAAGCATGCGGGAGATCACAGATACGAGATTGGAGGAGCTAGGAAGAAGGCGCAAGTGCGATGAAGTCCCTGCACCTGCGATGGTCGTATAAGCAGATTATGGGGTGCAAGTGCGTGTTTGGACCGCATGTGTGATGGGATTTACGCAACTGCGATGATCGCAGATGCGCTCAGTGGATCGCAGAAGGGAAGATTTGAATTTAATGATTTTCCGCAGTAGCAAAACTTTTCCGCAAAATCGGTTCTACAGATGCGGTAAATGAGCCGCGCATGTGGTTTTGCTGGGAAGAAAGTATAAATAGAGGACTTCCGGAATCCTTCTCATTTTCATATTTTTTAATACCGGTTTTGGAGATTCTGAAGAGATTTTTGAAGGGTAATTCGAGGTTTATCACTATGGTAAGTTTATTGAGCCTAACTGTCCTTAGCAATGGTGTTTTCCCGTTGATTTCCCATTTAATTACTAAGGTTTATGTGAAAATTGGGGGTCAGGTCTTGGAAATTTGGGGATTGAATTGTGGGTTTTAGGATGGGCAAATGATGTCGGATTTTGATGATTTAGTATGGTTAGACTCGTGAATGAATGGGCTTTCTTGTTTTGTGAATTTTTTTGGATTTCGAGACAGAGGCCCAGGTTGAGCAGATTTTTGATTTTGACCATGAATTGGTGTTTTCCTTGTGGAATTTATTCCTTTATCCAATATTGATCATATTGTTGCTTATGGCTAGATTCGAGACATTTGGAGGCTGATTTGAGAGGCTAAGGCATCGTGGAGTGTGATTTTGTCGGTTTGAGGTAAGTAAAGCTTTCAAACTTGGTTCTGAGGGTTCGAAACCCTAAACTATGTGTTATGTAGTTAGTATTGATGTGACAAACATGCCAAGTGACGAGCGTGTGGGCATGAACCGTGAGAATTGTGGCCTGGTTCATTCCATGGCATTATTTAGTAACTCCTTATTGTTGATATCCGTGTTTCCATTATGTGGTACCATAAATGAGCTGTAAAATATGCTAGATATCATGTTAGGGCTTAATGCCAATATTTTTGGGACCCCCAGTGGTCATTTCTTGCTATCATCTCACCGATTCATTGATATTCTGTACTCAGTCATATTCATGCATTTCATATCATATCTCAATCTTAGTTGTTGTTTATTGCACATCATATCATTATTCTGGGATAATTTTAATTGCATTATGACCCCATGGATGAGACTGTAAAGTGGTGAATGAGTGAGGCTTAGTGCTAATTATGAGTGATAGTTATGGGATCGGGTTGTACGCCGCGGTGGTTGTACTAATTTGTGATAACACTTGGGCTGAAGGAGTCCTTCCGGAGTCTGTACACACCCCTAGTGAGCGCAGTTGATATTATTACTTGGAGATGGATCTTCTCTATGATGTTAGATTTGCCTATATACTTGATACTAGAGACTGATAGCCAGTGATGTATATATTCTGGGATGGATCTTCCCTGGGTCGTGTGAGCCATATACAGTATCGAGTTGTTGTGAGGTTATTATTATTATTACCTGGAGATGGATCTTCTCCATATGGCTGGATTGGCCTTCTTCAGTACTTGAGACTAATCGTCAGTGATGTACATATTCCGGGATGGATCTTCCCTGGGCCATATGAGCCATACAAAGTATTGAGTTGGCGAGTATTTGACAGTGTGAGCACATAAGATATTAAGCATGGTGCATCATACACATCATGTGCATTGGCATGTAGATGTAGCAGAGTTTTATTCTTTACCTTGTTCGTATCTTCTCTATCTTACTGTTCAGTTGTCTATTAAATTGAAAGCATGCCTACGTTTCTATACATATATTTCTATTATTTCTGTTGCGGTTGAGTTCCTCACTACCTTTCAGTCCATAATATGGACTCGTCACTAACTTAGTTGGTGTACTCACATTATCCCCTACCTCTTGTGTGCAGATTCAGGCTTTTTTGGTTCCAGTGGTAGTCATTGATCGGGGCTTCAGGCTTTAGGAGGCTATCGAGGTATTTGAACGGCATTTGTAGGCCTTGACTCTCCTACTTTATCTCTAGTTATACTTCAGTTTTTTTCTTTAAACATTTTAATAGAATATGTTCCAATCTAGCCGCTAATGAACTCAGTGATACCCTTATTTTAGGCAGTTGTATTGAAATTTGGATTTTGTTATGTTTTCACAAATGTTCCTTAATGGGTTATTGCTTTCGTATTTATTGTTTAAATTATTTTTTTGCGGTGTTGGATTATTAATTTGAGGCTGGCCTAGTTCCACAATAGACGACATCACGACGGGTCGAGTTTTGGGTCATGAGAAGTTGTTATCAGAGCCTGGGTTAATAGATTTGATAAGTCATGAGCGGGTTTAGTATAGTCTTGCGGATTGGTACGGAGACGTATATACTTATCTTCAAGAGGCTGCAAAATCTTTAGGACAAAATTCACCTTCTTGAATTCTTGTTGCGCGAATCTGTTGATTTCGGTAACTAAACTTCTATTATTCTATTCTCTCACAGATAGTGAGGTCACGTGCTACCGGATAGGATGGACAACAACCAGTTGGGGCCGTAAGAGGCTGAGGTTGCGATAGAATTCGTGGTAGGGGTAGAGGTGGAGCCCTCACAACAGCTAGGGTGGCACCTGTAAATCATCAGTTGCCCCAATTCAGGATTAGGTTCCGATTGTAGATGCACCAGCGGGACAAGCTCAGGCACCAGCCGTGCCTATTTTTATCCCCGGCCTTCAAGAGGCCCTAACTCAGTTTTTGACCGTGTACTAGTCTTTCTCCGACGGTCTTTGTTCCAGTTGTAGCAGCTACTTCTCAGGCTGGGGGAGGTGCTAAGACTCGTACTGCCCACACACCTGAGCAGGAGGTACAAGGGCTTTAGACAGCAGGGGCACCACCAGCCTAACCAGTTGCAGCTGATCAAGACTATGTGGTTCATATCATGCCTGATGATGAGCATCATAGATTGGAGTGTTTTGGTAGACTACGGCCTTTGACTTTCAACAGTGAAGAGCACAAGTATGCTTAGGGTTTTTTTGATAAGTGTTAGAGGATTCTCCGTACAATAGGTATTTTGGAGACCAGTGGGGTCTCATTCAGTACTTTTTAGTTCTCTGGAACTGCCTTCACTTGGTGGGAGTCTTATGAGAGGCGTAGGCTAGTTGGTGCAGTGCCCCTTACATGGCAGGAGTTCTCCGTTCTCTTCCTGGAGAAGTATGTGTCGCAGTCTCACAAGGAAGAGATGTGTAGACAGTTTTAGCAGCTGCATCAGTACGACATGACTGTGATGCAGTAAGAGATGAGATTTTCTGAGTTATCCCATTATGCTATTTGGTTGGTTCTCAAAGACAGGGAGAGGATCCGGAGGTTCGAGGATATCCTCGCATATTAAATACGGATTCTTATGACCAGAGAGAGGGTGTCTGGTGCTTCTTTTGAGGAGGTGGTTGACATTGCTTGGGAGATAGAGTCGGTTCACCACCAGTAATGAGTTGAGATGGAGGACAAGAGGCCTCGGGGATCTTGTAGTTTTAGTGGTGTTCCTTCTAGAGGTAAGCTTCACCACGGTAGGGGTCATCACTTCAGACATGCTCAGACGGCTCGTCCAATTCACCGTGGTGCATCATCTGGCCATGGTTCTCACAGTTCTCAGCAGGTTCACTTATCTTTCAGTGCTCTTCTAGCTCGAAGTTCGTCTCATGCACCATCAGCTCAGGGTTCATCTATGCCTGGTCCTTCTAGTGGTCATCCCGGTGCTCGGGCTCCCTTCAGTCCCCACCGCCATTTCCAAGGTGAGGTTGATTTGAGTGTGGAGACTTGGGTCATATCAAGAGGTATTATCCCCACCTTTTGGGTGGTTCATCTCAGTAGAGGAGTAAGCTTCAGCACAAGTCACTTTACCACTCGCCCAGCCAGCTCGGGGTGGAGGTTAGTCAGCTAGGGGTTGCCCTAGAGGGGGAGGCTGATCAGGTGGCAATCAGGCCTATTTCTACTCCCTTCCAGACCCGATGCTATTGCTTCAGATGTTGTGATCATAGGTATTACCTCAGTTTACCACAGAGATGCCTCTGTATTATTTTATCATAGTTCCTATTTTTCATATGTGTCATCATATGTTGCTCATTATTTGGATACGCCTTACGAGTCTCTTGTTTCATTTGTTCATATATCTTTTTAGGTGGGCGATACTATTATCGTGGACCATATATACCGGTTGTCTGTAGTGACTATTAGGTGATTAGAGACTAAAGCGGATCTGTTGCTGCTTAGTATGGTTGACTTTGATTTGATATTGGGAGAGAATTGGTTGTCTAGGTGTCATGCTATTCTGGACTATCACGCTAAGATGGTGATGTTGGCTATGCCGGGGTTGCCACAGATTGAGTGGTGGGTTCATTGGATTATGTTCCCAGTAAAGTGATTTCATTCTTGAAGGCCCAGGTTGGGAAGGGTTGTCTTTCTTATTTGGCCTTTGTGACGGACGTCAGTGCAGAGACTCCTACTATTGATTTAGTTCCAGTGGTTAGAGATTTTCCAAATCTATTCCCTGCAAACCCGTCGAGCATGCCGCCAAACAGGGATATTGACTTCGATATTGATTTGGTGCCATGCACTCAACCTATTTCTATTCCACCGTATCGTATGGCATCAGCAGAGTTAAAAAATTGAAGGAGAAACTTCAGGAACTCCTTGATAAGGGGTTTATTCTGCCTAGTGTGTCACCTTGGGGTGCCCTAGTTCTATTTGTGAAGCAAAAGGATGGCACCATGAAAATGTGCATTTATTATAGGCATTTTAACAAAGTCACAAACAAGAACAAGTATCCCTTGCCTAATATTTACAATTTATTTGACCATCTTCAGGGAGTGAGGGTGTTCTCCAAGATTGATTTGAGGTCAGGATATCATCAGTTAAAGATTAGGGACTCGGACATTCATAAGACAGCTTTCAGGACCCGATATGGTAAGTATGAGTTCCTTATAATGTCTTTTTGGCTTATCAATTCCCCAACAAAGTTCATGCATTTGATGAAAAAAGTGTTCCATCCTTATCTCGGCTCGTTTGTTATTATATTCATTGACGATATCTTGGTGTACTCTCGCAGCCAGGAGGAGCAATCCCAATATTTACGGATTGTGTTGCAGCCATTGAAGGGGGAGAAGCTTTATGCTAAGTTCTCTAAGTGTGAGTTTTGGCTCAGTTCAGTAGCATTCTTGGGACATGTGATGTCCAATGAAGGTACTCAGGTAGATTTGAAGAAGATAGATGCGGTCCAGAGTGGCCCAGACCGTCCTCACTCACATAGATTTGTAACTTTCCTGGTTTAGCGGGTTACTACCGTTAGTTCGTGCATGGTTTCTCTTTTATTGCATCAACCTTGACCAAATTGACCCAAAAGGGTGCTCCTTTCAGGTGGTCGGATGATTGTGCGGTGAACTTTCAGAAGCTCAAGACTGCCATGACCACATCTCTAGTGTTCGTTCTTCCATCAGCTTTTGGTTCTTATACAATATATGATGATGCTTCTCGTACTGATATTGGGTGTGTCTTGATATAGGATGGTAGAGTGATTGCTTATGCTTCACTCCAGTTGAAGCCCCATGAGAAGAACTGCCCTATTCATGATTTGGAGTTGGCTGCCATTATCCACGTGTTAAAGATTTGGAGACACTATCTCTTTGGTATGTCTTGTGAGGTGTTTACTAATCATCGTAACCTCCAACACTTGTTCAAGCAGAAGGATATCAATTTGAGGTAGCGGAGATGGAGAGCTGATAAAGGATTTGATATTACCATTTTGTACCATTCGAGAAAGGCCAATATGGTGGCCGATGCCCTGAGTAGGAAGGCAATGAGTATGGGTAGTCTTGCATTCCTGCCTACTGGGGAGAGAACTCTTGTAGTTGATTTTCAGCCTTTGGCCAATGGGTTTGTAAGATTTGTTATTTTGGAGCCTAGTCGGGTTCTAGCTTGTGTGGTTTCTCGGTCTTCCTTGTTTGATCGTATCAGAGAACACCAGTATGACGATCCTCATTTGCTTTTCCTTAAGGACTGGGTTCAACACGGTGATGCCAGAGATGTGACTATTAGTGATGATGTAGTATTGAGAATGTAGTGCCGGATATGTGTGACTAATATATACGGGCTTCAAGAGTTGATTCTAGAAGAGGCCCACAGCTCCCGGTATTCCATCCAATCGGGTACCGCGAAGATGTATCAGGATTTGAGACAACACTATTGGTGGAGAAGGATGAAGAAAGATGTAGTTAGGTTTTTAGCTCGGTATCTCAACTTTCAGTAGGTGTAATATAAGTATCAGAGGTCGGGTGGCTTGCTTCAGCAGATAGAGATTCCAGAGTGAAAATGGGAGTGGATCACCATAGATTTCATAGTTAGGCTCCCACGGACTTCAAGGAAGTTCGATAGTATTTGGGTGATTGTGGATTAGCTAACCAAGTCTGCACACTTCATTCTTGTGTGTACTACCTATTCTTTAGACCAGTTGGCTGAGATTTACATTAGAGAGATTGTTCGTCTACATGGTGTGGTAGTTTCCATCATTTTAGACCGAAGCATGTAGTTTACATTGTAGTTTTGGAGAGACGTGCAGCGAGAGTTAGGCACTAAGGTTGAGTTTAGCACAACATTTCATGATAGACGGATAGTCCGAGCGCACTGTTCAGATATTTAAGGACATGCTGCGTGCGTGTGTCATTAATTATGGTGGTTCATCAAATCAATCGAGTATTTAGATGGCTCCGTATGGGGCTTTAAATAGGAGGCAGTGTAGATCTCAAGTGGGTTGGTTTGAGCTGGGTAGGGCTATGCTTTAAGGTAAGACTTGGTTCAAGATGCACGACAAGGTAAAATTAATTCAGGAGCGGCTTCATACAACACAGTTGAGATAAAAGAGTTATGCTGACAGGAAGGTTCGTGATATGTCTTATATGGTTAGGGATAAGGTTTTGCTGAAGGTTTCACCCATGAAGGCTATTATGAGATTTGGGAAGAAGGGCAAGCTGAGTCCTTGGTTTATTGGGTCGTTCGAGGTGATTCGGAGGATCGGGGAGGTGGCCTATGAGCTTGTTTTGCCACCTAGCTTGTCAGGTTTGCATCTAGTATTTCATGTTTCTATGCTCCAGAAGTATATCAACGATCCGTCTCATGTTTTGATTTTAGCACGGTTTAGTTAGACGGTGATTGACTTATGATGTGGAGCCGGTAGCTATTTTGGAGCGGCAGGTCCGAAAGTTGAGATCAAAAGATATAGCTTCGGTAAAAATGCAGTGGAGAGGTCATCCAGTGGAGGAGGCTACTTGGGAGATCGAGCGGGAGATACAAAATAGATACCCTCACCTATTTGAGGCTCAAGGTATGTTTCTAGACCCGTTCGAGGAAGAACGTTTGTTTAAGGGGGAGAGGATGTACGACTTGGCCGGTCGTTTCGAGAGTCATAGCCTCATTTCCCTTATTTTCTTCTTCTTTGGTGTTTTTCAACTATATTTTGACTTGCCAGGTTAGTTGGTTGGGGTCCAAAGTGAGTTTGGGGTAAATTGAGACACTTAGTCTTTTGTGAGAAGGTTTAAGTTAAGAAAGTTGATCGGATGTTGACTTATTTGTAAACGAACTCGAATTTAATTTTTTATGGTTTCGTTAGCTCCATTAGGTGATTTTGGACTTAGGAGCGCATCCAAAATGTGGTTTGGAGGTCCGTAGTGGAATTATGTTTGAATTGGCGAAAGTTGAAATTTTGGCAATTTTGGTAGGTGGTGGAAATTTTTATAACGGGGTCGAATTGGATTTACGGAAGTTGGAGTAGGTTTTTGGTGTCATTTTTAACTTATTTGCAAAATTTGAGGTCATTCAGATGTGATTTGATAGGTTTTGGCGTTATTTGTAGAATTTTGAAGTTTTGAAGTTCATTAGCCTTGAATCCGTGTGTAATTCATGTTTTGATGTTGTTCGAGGTGATTTTATGATTTAACTAAGTTTGTATGATGTTGTGGGACATATAGGTATGTTTGGTTGAAGTCCCGATGGCCTCGAGTTGATTTCAAGTGATTAACGGAACTAGTTTGGAAATTGGAAGATTGCTGAAGTTGAACTCAACTGTCATAATCGTACCTTCGGATGTCTCATCGCAGGTGCGAGCCCACAGAGAGTGGGAGATCGCAGATGCGAGATTGGAGGACTTGGGTAGAAGGCGCAGGTGCGATAAAGTTCCCTTACCTATGATGGTCGCAGAATCGGATTGTGGGGTGCAGGTTCGTCTTTGGACCGTAAGTGCGATTGGATTTACGCACCTGCGATGATCGTAGATGTGCTCAGCGAATCGAAGAAGCAGAGATAGGATTTTAATCATTTTTCGCAGAAGCAGAAGTTTGCCCGCAAAAGCGGTTAGAGGACTTCGAGAATTCTTCTCATCTTCACAATTTTGAATATGGGTTTTGGAGATTTTGAAGATTTTGAAGAGATTTTTGAAGTGGAATTCAAGTTTTTTCATTGAGGTAAGTTTCTTGAGCCTAAATATCCTTAGCAATGGTGTTTTCCCATTGATTTCCCACTTAACTAGTAAGGTTTTGAAGTGAAAATTGGGGGTTAGGGCTTGGGAATTTTAAGAGTGAATTGTGGGGTTCTAGAGGGGCAAATAATGTCAAACTTTGATATATTTAGAAATGTTAGAATCTTGATTGAATGAGCTTTCGGGTTTTATAACTTTTTTCAGATTTTGAGACGTGTCGGGTGTAGCCGATTTTGAATTTTGACTAAGAATTGGTGTTTTGCTTCTGCAATTGATTGATCGTATTGTGTTTCTTATGGCTAGATTCGGGATGTTTGGAGGCTGATTTGAGAGGCAAAGGCATCACGTAGTAGTATTTTTCTCTATTTGAGGTAAGTGACGCTTTCAAACTTGGTTCTGAGTGTTCAAAACCCCGAACTACATGTTATGTGGTTAGTATTGAGATGACGCATATGCCAAGTAACGGGCGTGCGGTCATGCACCATGAGAATTGTGACCTGGTTCATTCCATGGCACCGTCTAGTAACTCTTTCTTGTTGATATACGTGTTTCCATTATATGATAAAGTAAATGAGCTGTAAAACATACTAGATATCATGTTAGGGCTTTACGCCGATACTGTTGGGACCCTTAGCGGTCATTTATTGTTGTCATCTCACTGATTCATTAATATTATGTACCCAGTCATATTCATGCATTTCATATCATATCTCAATCTCAGTTTCTCTTTATTTTCACATCATATCATTGTTCCGCGCTAGTTTTCATGGCATTGTGAGCACGTGGGTGAGGCTGGAGAGTGGTGACTGAGTGAGGCTGAGAGCCTGATTATGAGTGACAGATGTGGGATCGGGTTGTACGCTGCGGTGGTTATACTAATTTGTGATAGTGCTTGGGTTGAAGGAGCCCTTCCAAAGTCTGTACATACCCCTAGTGAGCGCAGTTGATATTATTACTTGGAGATGGATTTTCTCCATGAAGCTAGATTGGCCTATGTCCTCGGTACTGGAGACTAATAGTCAGTGATGTATTTACTCTGGGATGGATATTCCCTAGGCCGTGTGATACATATACAATACTGAGTGATTGTGAGGTTGTTGATCACGCCCAACTCTAGTCCTAAAAAGGATAAGCGGTCGCTGCAAATATAATTCGATCTAAAAGTCCGGAGTCGAATCCCACAGAGAAATAAGGCTTAGCTATATCTGTTTAATATCACTAAACAGACAAGTTCGTACAATTTTCTAAAGTATAAAGATTGAGATTTATATTTCTAACTAATTAACTAGCAAATACTAGAAAATGGTAAAATTATCAACTAACGAAACAAAGGGTTGGAGACTAAATTAAGGAGGTCTAGAGTTATAATTTCCCCAATTATCGGAATCTTTCTAGTTATGTTACCTACAATTTTGCCAATGTATTCTCTACTGATTGTGAGAATTTTAGGTGTCGTAATTCTCTCTCGAGCAACCACAATAATTTACTAGACATATTCTCTCGAACTACGCTAGTTGGCTTTATCTAACTGCTCATTGTGACCACGTCAAGGCTTTGTTATTTCTAAACCTGCCTTTAAACCAGCTACATTGATTTCTCACATACGTTAGGAGTGACGTTATTGAACAACCACCTAAATATGTATCCTTTCTCAAGCAACACATAATAAATAGGCACAGTCAATCGATGGTCATTCAATCAACAACAATAAATACGTAGTTGAACAAGTAGAGAAATCCAACGGATCAATTATATAAAAACATAACAAGAATTTATCCTACAAAATATTCCATCAAAATCCTATATAAAAAATTAGCTATTCATAATATTATGTAAAACTACAATACTAAAAATCATAACCAAGAATGAAAAATAGGAAGAGGAAGGAATAACTCATAGAAGAATTCCCCGTCGTGCTCCTATCGTGTATTTGCCTCGTTAGGTCTAATATGCGTCAAAAATATTTCCAACCTCCTCAAAGTACTATTTTTTCATGTATACATACCAAGTAGGGTTAGGCCCAAATAATTATACCTTATCCCACGCAAAAAAGGACAAGTTTCTAGGTCTAGACGTCAAGGCGCGGTATAGGCGCGGTACTTTCCTAGTGTATTACCTCAGCGCGCCTCAGGTCCGCGATCGCAGATTCGACCGTGTTTTTAACCCTGTTTGGTTTGGAATATGGAAAAACATAAAACATGAAAGTTGTACCCCTCTGAGTTAGCTTTTCAACTGTATATTTTGTATCCCAAATAGAGTTCTGAACAAAAGGTTATGTGTATTTTACTAGACAATACACAATAGCCTACTTTATTCTTCGTTTTGTTGCTCTATCATCCGTTGATCCCAGAATACGATCCTGGCTTAATTTCTTTGGCTTTTACTCAGACTTCAAAGCTCTTATCATCAGTTATTATTCTTATTACCTGGAGATGGATCTTCTCCATAGGGTTGTATTGTCATTCCTTAGTACCGGAGACTGATAGTCAGTGATGTATAGATTCCGGGATGGATATTCCCTGGGCCGTATGATCCATATACAACACTAAGTGGATGATTATTTGAGAGTGTGAGCACATGATATATTTAGCATGGTTTATCACACATAGCATGTGCATTGGCATGTAGATATAGCAGAGTTTTATTCTTTACCTTGTTCGTATCTGCTCTATCTTACTGTTCAGCTGTCTATTAAATTCAAAGCATGCCTACGTTTCTGTCCATATATTTATTTCTGTTGTGGTTGAGTTCCTCACTACCTTTCAGTCCATAGTTTCAACTCATTACTAATTTAGTTGGTGTACTTACATTACCCCCTGCACCTTGTGTGCAGATTCAGGAACTTTTGGTCCTACTGGCAGTTACTGATCGACGCTTTAGGCTTTAGGAGACTATCGAGGTATCTGCAAGGCTTTCGCAGGCCCTGACTCTCCTTCTTTAAATAACGACCTAGCTGGTCATTTCATGAATTATAGCCCCGTTTCCCTTATTTTTGCTTCTTTATGTGTTCCTCGGCTGTATTTCATCATATCGTGTTGGTTGGTTCAAGTCCGGAGTGGTTTTCGGTGTGAAATGAGACAATTAGTCTCCTATTTGGAAGCTTAAGTAAGAAAACTCAACCAGATATTGACTTATGAGTAAACGATCTCGAATATGAATTCTGATAATTCGGTTTAGCTCCATTAGGTGATTTTGGACTTGGGAGCGTGTCCGAAATGTAATTTAGAGGTCTATGGTAGAATTTGGCTTGAATTAGCGAAATTAGAAATTTGGCATTTTTAGGTCGGTAGTGAAAATTTTGATACTGGGGTCGGAATGGAATTCTAGAAGTTGGAGTAGGTTTGTAGTGTCATTTTTGATATGTGTGCAAAATTATAGGTCAATCAGAGGTGAATTCGTAGGTTTTGGCGTCGTTTGCAGAATTCAAAAGTTTAGAAGTCCTTAGGCTTGAATCAGATGGTAATTTGGTGTTTTGATGCTGTTTTGAGTGTTTTGAAGGATCTACTAAGTTCGTACATTTATATGTGATTTGTTGGTATGTTTGGTAGTGGTCCCAAGGGCGTCGGGTTGATTTTGGGTGGTTGACGGAACAAGGTTGGAATTTTAGGAATGCTGAAGATTTCACTCAGTTATCATAACCGCACCTGCGGAGTGGGGACCGTAGGTACGGGCCCGCACAAGAGGAAGAGCAGTCATAGAAGTTGCCATAGCAGAGGAGGGAAGGAGCTGCAGGTGCGAATAGTGTATCGCACCTACGAGACCGTAGATGTGGGAATTAGACCGCAGAAGGGGATTCTTAGATTTAAGTGAGAACTGCACCTGCGATGGATTTTTTGTAGGAGCGGCATCGTAGAGCGATATGTGGACTGCATACACGGAAGTTTAGGGCAGAATGTACAAAAGGTGAACTTCGCGAATTTTGGGTTATTTTCCACCAGTTTTAGACGACATTTGAGCTTTTGAGAGAGATTTTGAGGAGGAATTTAGGGGTTTATCAGCAAGGTGAGTGTCTTACGCCTTAATACTTGTATATATGATGATTTACTGTGTATTAATCATGTAATCAGTGAAGATTAGGGGTGAAAATGAGGGGTTAAGGCTTGCAATTTTTGGAGAGTTTGATTGAGGATTTGAGGGGTCAAATGGAGCCGGATTTTTATAAATCTTTTATGTGTGGACTCGTGAGTGAATGGGCTTTCTAGTTTTGTAATTTTTGATGGATTCGGAGACACGGGAGCAGGGTCGGGTTTGGGTGAGTTTCGGGATTTTGGTCTAAATTGATAGTTTTTCATGTGGAATTGATTCCTTGGCCTGTATTGATTACATTGTATTGTTTTTGGTTAGATTCGGGACGTTTGGAGGCCGATTCCAGAGGCAAGGGCATAGAGGAGTACGATTTGGCTTGGTTTGTGGTAAGTAACGCTTCCGAACTTGATTCTGAGAGTTCAACACCCCGAACTATATGTTATGTAATTAGTACTGAGGTGATGCAAAATGCCAAGTGATGGGCGTGCGGGTGTGCACCATGAGAATTGTGGCCTAGTTCATTCCATGGCACCACTTAGTGACTCTTTCTTGCTGATATCCTTATTTATACTATGTGATTAAGTAAATGTGTTGTAAATCATGCTAGCTATCTTGTTACGGCTTCACGTTGATACTGTTGAGACCCGAGTGATCGTTTCTTGCTGTCATTCCATTAGATTCATTGATATTCCATAATCAGTCTTATCCATGCATATCATATCATGTCTCATCCTTAGTTGTTATTATTTGGCACATCATATCATTGTTTTGGGCTAGTTTCATGACATTATGAACCCGTATATGTGAGACTGGAGAGTGATGACTGAGTGAGGCCAAGAGCTTGATTATAAGTGACAATTATGGGATCGGGTTGCACACCGCAACAGTTATGTTGATGGTTATTATAGAACTTGGGTTGTAGGAGCCCCTCTGAATTCTGTAACACATCCCTAGTGAGCGCAGATGATATTTTGAGGGATGGATTTCCCTGGACATGGATATGTCCGAAGTATTGATATCTAGAAATAGATTTCTCCCCAGGGTTAGATTACCCTTTACCTCGGTACCGAGTGACTTATAGCCAGTGATGAGTGTGTTCCGAGATGGATTTCCCAGGGCCGGATTGCCATATGTGGTACTTAGTCATTGTGTGTGTGTGTGTGTGTGTGTGTGTATATACCTGAAGATGGATTTCTCCTCATGGTTGGATTAACCCATTTCCTCGGTACTGGTTAACTTGCAGTCAGTGTTGTGCATGTTACCAGATGGAATTCCCTGGGCTAAATGGCCATATGCAGTACTGAGTGGTTGAGCACTTGAGAGTGGGAGCACATGGTACATTTAATACATTAGTGCATTGGCATGTAGAATTATCTGGGCTTTATATCTCACATTGTTCTCATCTGTATTTATATTACTGGTTGAGTTGTATTCCCGAATTGATAGCATGCCTACTCTTTCTGCATAGTTTATTTCTATTTCCTGTTGAGGTTACATTTGTCACTACCTATCAGTCCATAGGTTGGACTTGTTACTTACTGAGTTGGTGTACTCATATTATCCCCTACACCTTGTGTGCAGATCCAGGTATCTCAGGTCACGATAGCGGCAGTTGACTAATCCAGTCGCGGACTTTCATCGGAGATAGTGAGGTAGCTGCCTCGCGATTGTAGCCCTGCCTTTCCCCTTCTTTATCTTCCTTTTAGTGTACTTTTGGCTACTCGCAGACTATGTTAGTCTTTTTATATTTCAGAACAGTTGTAGTATTTTCTCATGACTTAGTGACACCCGAGGTAGGGCTTTTATTTACTCATTTTGGTTTCTTTGAATTAATCTTTTTTTATGAAATTTCAGTATGAAAAAGGTTATTATCAAACTTTTAATGAAATATCAAATTATTTGGGAATGTGTCGGCTGGTCTAGTTCCATGATAGGCACTGTAGATTTGTGATTTTTGACTCTCCCCAAGATTTTTTATATTTCAGCATATAAATATTTAATTTAGGAGTAATATCGATATTTTAGCTAGTTTGACCCTTTAACTTCATTTTATCACAAAAAATAAAAATTACAAAAAATATTTTCTTTTTTAGCCAATCTAGTCACCTTTAATTTATCTACTTTACATAAAATTCAAATAAAAATACAAAATAATAGTTTCACTTTAATTTCAGGAATATTATTTTAATTTTTACAATGGTTTTTTAATTTTTTTTATCTTTTAGTATGATACTTGAAAATTACAAAAAAAAAAATATGATAGTTTTAATATTTTTTTTTTTTACTTAAGAAGGAGTAATTAATAAATAGTGTAGTATTTTTGGAACGGGTATGAAATTTGGGGCTAGTTTTGTTTGATCTTAATGGAAAATGTCCAATTTGGAATAGTCCAAAATATTAAGTCCATACCCCCCATTCCACATTTGACCTAACGTAATTGATACTCCCATATTATGTACACCACAAACGCTAAAATCCCCAGCTGATCCGCCGTCTGTCTTGAAAATCAAGAGAAAAATACAAAAATGGCATTAGATTCTAAGATCTAGGAGGAGCCGCAATTCACAACTGATCTGACTCCCATTTTTCTATCTCATTAAAGAAAAAAAATCAATAGCCATGAAGAAAGGGGGTTCAGTCGTATAACTCCAAAACAGGACTTTCCCCTCCTCTTGGTGATCGTCCTCTTCGACCAAGAGGCCATAAATCAGATCGAAATTTACTTTAAAAATAGCCCAAATGCCATCCATGAGTTTCATCAGAATTCCAGTTGAGTTCGGCGAGGTGCGACGTTTGGATTTGTCGAGGTCTTGTTCGCCGGTCTTTGTTTGAGTTCAAATCGGCAGAAAACAGGGAAAGAAAACGTTGCCATGTCAAGGTCCAATTTTGTTCTTTATACTTTGAAACTAATAGTATTCCATATGATTTTATGCTAGATCTGTTTGGGTTGAAATTAAATGGTGTTATTAATATGCTTCATGTTGTCCATGTTGTTGATTCATTAGTGATATGAAATTGCTGCATCTGTAGAGTTTAATCAATAATAGCATTCTTAGAATTTTTTTTTTTTGTTGAGAAAATCATATGAATGCTCATTGTTAAGTCCTGATGCGTTTTAGTTTTTCTTTTACCCTGTTGGTTCTCACGTTTTAATCAATAATAGCAGTTGTCATGAGAAAGTGTTTCCATCTTTTGGGTATCACTCCTGTTTACAAAATATGATCTCATATGAATTTTTGTGTTCTTCTTTAGTTAGTATTCAAAGTTGAAATGTATTTGAACGGAGCAATGTAAACTGTTGCTACTAATATGTAGTCGATTTTGACTAATTTGAAATTGATGGAGTATTTGATCGACCAATTGATCTATACGTCAACTTTAACAAATGAATTACTAGTAGTTGAGTACAAAGGAAATAATTTGAGGTGCACCATACCAAATAAAATCTCAAAACTCATTTCCTTCATTTAATTAATTTTAACTCTTTGAAAATCGAGGCGTGTCATTTAGTAATTTTACATGGCCCTCGCAAAATTAATCACGCGTTAGTTGTTTTAGGCATGAATTTTAATAATATTACCTTCTTAAACTCGGGTGCGCATTTCATGTGACCCAAATCCAAATCCTAAAACGTTGAATAAAACGTGTTTCGGATTGCGGGTGCATTTCATGTGACGCGATCCACAGACATGTTTTAAACGATGTTCAATCTTCCTTAAAATTAATTAAAAGCGGTAAATAATTTAAAATTGCACCATAGGCTAAAACATGTATTAAAATCAGATAATAGGCTAATTATAATAGTTTAAGTGACCGTACTAGAACCACGGAATCTGGGAGCGCCTAACACCTTCCCCTGGGTTAACAGAATTCCTTAGTCAGAATTTCTGGTTCGCATACTTCAAAAGGAAAGTCGAAATTTTTCTCGATTTGGGATTAAAAATAAACCGGTGACTTGGGACACCGGTTAAACTATCCCAAGTGGCGACTCTGAATTGAATAAATAATCTCATTTCGAATAATATCATTTTAATTGGAAAAACTACCTTATATATACCTTCGTGTGTGTAAAAAGAAGGTGTGATAGCTTTGGCGACTCTGCTGGGGATCCAAACCCAGAACTTCGGTTCAGGATTTAAGAATTCGATCTTAGAATAGCTGTTATGATTGGATTTATTTATTATATGATTTTCCTACGTGTTTAAGCCTAATGTGCTAAATGCTTTTACTGCTTTGATATTCTGTGAATTGTATATAAACTGCTACGAAACCCTTGCTCTCTCTGAGTCCTTTAAATCATGGAGAAGAGTACACTTCATGTGACTTCTCTTCTGTCTAGAGACTTATCCCATTTTAGAACGAGGTTCGGACAAGTTGCAAAGACGGTGAAGCTTCTGTAATCCCGATACGTTGCCCCCTCCCCCCCCCCCCGGCTCGAGTTGTCCGCTCGGATAAGCTAGGTCTAGAACAATAAACCCAGGTTTTAAACCTAGTATAACAAAGCCTCATGCCTAACCCCTAGTAGGAACGTTTGTTTGCATCATGTGCATTTGACTTTGGGGACTCAACACATGGGTTGGGTCCGTCTAGGACAAGCGTACCCAAATTAAAAGACCATCCTAATGCATCTTACGTGCTACTTGTGTATGTGTCTGTTCAGGCTTACATGTTGACTGGCTTCTAGAATAGGGAAAGAAAATGAAAAAAAAAAGAGAAAAAAAGAAAATCAAAAAAAAAAATGAGAGGTAGGTATTTAGAAAATTCTGAAACTCTCCCGAAATTCAACAAAAAAATAGAAAAAAGAAAAAGAAAAAATCATTTCAAAATAAGTCATGTTTTTCTTGTTCCGTCGAAATGGCGAACTACGCGGGTCTGATTCTCATCAGATGTGAGATACGTATGCAAAATTCATCGGTTCCGGCCCACCATTTTCAAAAAATCCAAAAATATTTTCCTTTACTTCTTTCTTTAGAAAGTCTTTCTTTTAGACCCAAATTTTTAAAAAATACAAAAATATTTTCTTTTAATTTCTTCTTGAAATCCGAAAATATTTTTCATTCTTCTTTCAAACAATTCAAAAGAAAATTCAGGATTCAAAAATATTTTCTCTTTTCTTTAGAATATTTCTTTCATAAATTCAAAAAATAAAAGTCTAAAATTCAAAAATATTTTCTTTCTTTTTTAGAATTTTTTCTTTCGAAATTCAAAAAAAGATAGTAATCAAAAAATATTTTCTTTCTTCTTTATATAAGTCTTTCTTTCGGAAAAAAATAAAATTCAAAATTCGAAAAAAAAGTTAGTTTATTTGCTTTATTCCTGATCTTCTCGAACTACGCAAGATGTAATTCATGTTCCCACATGATACGTAGGCAACCCACATCAGGTTCAATCGAATGATTAAAACCAAAAAAAAAGCCAAAAAAAAAAAAAAAGAAAAGAGAAAAAAAAGAGTGTTCATTCTAACATGCTTGTTGTTTTGAAATAAAAGCAGGTCAAAGGTGGTCGATTTGTTAGTTTGCAATTGCGAGTCAAAAAAAAATCCAAGATCTCTCAGAAATAAAAGCATCTTCTCAACCAATGAAACAAGTACCATTGTTGTTGATCCAAGGTCATGAAAAAGCTAGACAAGTTGGCGGCGAAAAATTAAAATGCAGGCAAATATGGGGTTGACTTTATCAGATTTGAGCAATAAAACATGGGCTACTCGGGATGATTGTCAAAATTCGAGTGTTGAATCCAAAGCAATCGAAATGGTCATATGCTGCAGTAATGTTGATGTGCGAATGTGTGGCTAAGATGTTGCTTAGTAACTGGAAAGTCACTCCTCCTTTAGCCATGGTAGCTTATTTTGTCATCTTTTCTTCTTCTTTTTGTGTTATAGGACACTGCCTTCCCTTATTCACAAAAAAAAAAAAAACCAGTCATTTGGTATCCATTTTGTGCATAGTTCTTTTTACGCTAGTTCTAGTGACATGACATGCATGCGGAATTTTTGGCTAGATCTTAGAAAATTGATTTAAGCTGGAACTGGATAACTTAAAAAAATAACACTTTTGAGGATGAATAAAGAGTTGAAATACTTTGAAATTAAGTTCGAGTAAAATTCACCTTCAAATCATTGTGAAGATCGGGCTTGAGGATGTTTAATCAATTGAAGCCTGTTGAAAGTAAGGGATGAAAGGTATCTTGTGACCACGACACACCAAGAAGACAGACATGTTCATCAATGCTGCGATGGCGAAAAGATACTATGTTTGGCGTTCTTGAGGTTGGGAGGCCCTTTTGCTACTACCCAAACACTTTATATCATTCGCTACCCCTTTTGAGCTTGTATTATTTTCTTTGACCACCCTCTTTTGGAATCAAGTTTAGAGTTAAAAGTAAATAAAAAAATAAAAGAAAAAGAAAAAGAAAAAAAGAGAGTCCATGTCCCAATAGTACAAACTGGGGCAATTCTTAGAAAGTTCAACTGAAGAAAAAAAAAAGAAGAAGAAAAGAATTGTCGAAGGTCCATGCCCCCAGAAAATAGAAGTTGGGGCAATTTGTTTTGAAAGGAAAAAAAAAGAGAAAAGAAAAAGAAAAAAAATAGAAAGAAAGATGAAAAATAATTAGGTTAGATGTTTGAACTATGTTAGACTTGATTCCTTAAAAAATAAGGATACGTAGGCAGCTTCACGGTTCGGTCCAACCAAATAAGAATTAAAAAAAAAAAAGAAAAACGAAGAGGAAAAAAAAAGAAAAATCCCAAAAAAAAACCCAATAGCTGAAACTGGGGCAGAGATTTTATTTCACTTTTGAAAGAGTCGATTCCAAGAGTTGTCACGTGATATAGAACACTGTCAAGTTGCTCACAAAAGAAAATCAAAAAAAAAAGGAAAGAAAAGGAATAAGAAAAATGAGAGAGTCTTACTAGTGAAAACCTTTACAGGCACTGTAAGGCGACGGTAATCACAGATAAATAAATGAGAGAGACTTGTAGGTGAAAATCCCTCGGAGCACTACTAGTCGAACGTGAGTCGCGAAGCTGATGCAAAGAATTTGCACGAACAAGCCCGACTTGAAAGCTCATAAGAATGGAAAAAGGGAAGATTGGATTAGTTTGATAGATCAGGCCATTGAGTCCAAAATGCATGTCATGACCATTAAGGCTAGCTATTGAAAAAAAATGAAAAAATGAAAAGAAAAAAAACTCTTCCTGTTGTCCTTCCTGCAGGGGCATTTCTTGTTAATACTTGTTTCTTTGCATCATTATGTCTTTCACTCTGAGTCAGTCCTTGTCAAAATAAGAAAGAAAAGATTTCAAAATCTGCTACCAGCTTTTGAGTTGCACAAAGTAAATTTGGCCACCAGACTCGGTTGTTACTGTCAACATGCCTTGAGGATTCATGCAAAAGGCTTCCCCAAAAAAGACCCTTGTCAGCCTACTTGGCGCAAGAAAGATAACTGGTGATTCTCCCTGATAGATAAATTGCTCAAAAAGTAGGAAGTCATTCAAGATATCAGAAAAGATCACCTGAGCAAAGATCTCCCGTTGGGATAAGGTTGATTGAGCCACAAATACAAATGGTACTGGGTGTGAATAATTTAGGGTTTAATGCAAAGCAAAAGTCTCTTGAAACAGACTCAAGCTGATTGAGCAGAAGCCAAGCTGTCCAAGACTCAAGGCCACAAACCGACCACCATTTTCAAAACAGACGAATTTTTCTTTGTGTGAAACAGGTACAAAGCAGCGCAAGGAAAATGGTTCAAAAAAAAAAGAAAAAAAAAAAGAAGACAAGAGAAAAGCCACAAAGGGAAGTTTCTCAAATCTCTGCTTTATTTATCTTGCTATTGTGCATAAAATCTTGTCATTGATCTTCACATTTTTTTTCCTCCTAGGATAAAAAGTCCTAGTCCGATGGATTTTCCTCCCAATAACAATTTTAGTCTGATGAAGCTTTCTCCTAAGATAGACATCTTAGTCTGATGAATCTTTCTCCTAAGATAACAAAAAAAAGGACCTAGTCTAATGAATTTTCTCCTAGGATCAAAATCTTAGTCTGATGAATCTTTCTCCTAAGATAGAAAACCTAGTCTGATGAATTTTCTCCTAGGATCAAAATCTTAGTCTGATGAATCTTTCTCCTAAGATAACAAAAAAAGAGACCTAGTCTGATGAATTTTCTCCTAGGATCAAAATCTTAGTCTGATAAATTTTTCTCCTAAGATAGGAAACCTAGTCTGATGAATTTTTTCCTACGATAGAAATCTTAGTCTGATGAATTTTTCTCCTAAGATAACAAAAAAAAGGGACCTAGTTTGATGAATTTTCTCCTAGGATCAAAATCTTAGTCTTATGAATTTTTCTCCTAAGATAGAAAACCTAGTCTGATGAACTTTCTCCTAGGATAGAAATCTTAGTCTGATGAATCTTTCTCCTAAGATAACAAAAAGAGACCTAGTCTGATGAACTTTCTCCTAGGATCAAAATCTTATTCTGATGAATTTTTCTCCTAAGATAGAAGATCTAGTCTGATGAACTTTCTCCTATGATAAAAATCTTAGTCTGATGAATCTTTCTCTTAAGATACCATAAAGAGACCTAGTCTGATGAACTTTCTCCTAGGATCGAAATCTTAGTCTGATGAATTTTTTTCCTAAGATAGAAGACCTAGTCCGATGAACTTTCTCCTAGGATAGAAATCTTAGTCTGATGAATTTTTCTCCTAAGATAACCAAAAAAAAAAAAAGAAGAGACCTAGTCTGATGAACTTTCTCCTAGGATCAAAATCTTAGTCTGATGAATCTTTCTCCTAAGATAGGAAACCTAGTCTGACGAATTTTCTCCTAGGATAATTTTAAAAAAGAAAAAGAAAAAGAAAAAGAAAAAGAAAAAGAAAAAGAAAAAGAAAAAGAAAAAAAAGATATCTCGAAAAAAAAGAAGGTAATTTGTTCATGCCTTTTTATAAAAAAAAAAAGAAAAGAGAAAAGAGAGAGCGTGTGATAAATTTGTTTAAAAGAATGATATTTTCAACAAAAAAAATGTTGATTTTCAGAAGAAAAAAAAAAAGAAAGAAAAAAATCCTTCTTGGTTCATTTTAGCATAGGTACACACTTCACTAGTCTCATTTTTCGAACATAGGGCTCCAATCCCTAGTTGAGATTTTTAGACATACGACCTCCATTCCCTAGTCACCTTTTGCTAGCATTAGGGCTCAAATCCTTGAGTTGTGCCTTTTTAGACATAGGGCCTCCATTCCCTAGTCGCCTTTTGCCAACATTACGGCTCCAATCCCTAAGTTGTGTTTTTTTTTTAGATATAGGGCCTTCATTCCCTAGTCGTCTTTTCGCCAATATTAGGGATCCAATCCCTGAGTTGACATTTTTAGATAAAGGGCTTCATCCCCTGATCTTTTCCCTTCTGGATAGATGCAAATAACTCACGAAATTTTCCTAGTGAAAACTAGGGCAGAAAAATTTTGTTTGTTTGTTTGTTTTGGTGTCTGAGCAAGTTTTACCTCGAGACACAAGGTTCGATATGGCCGAAAGAATGAGTCTCAATCCAAAATCAAGAAAAGAACAAAAATAAATGAACTCAAAGTGTTAAAGTGGAGAAGGATGCAGACTGCTCGAGATATGATTGGAAGCCACAAACTTCGCATATCCTGCCTTGACCCAAAACTAAAGAAAGAACCAGCACCCATAGCTAACAAGCATTAAGATTCAGATCAGAGTCCGCATGAAGAGCCAACCAAGACTCTAGATCAAGCTTCAGAAGACTCATAGATAGGAATCTTGTAACTCGTAGCTGATAGGCTTAGCTAGTCTTTTTCATTTTTGATTTTGATGTAATAACGGGACTGCGGACCGGAACCTCGACAGCACCTCGCTCGGCTCTCAACCTCGGTACTCCATCACCTCATTCATCTTTGAACTACATGTGGCCTGATTCCTTTATAGCCAAGAATATGTAGGCAGCTCAGATACCAGGGTTCGGTCACATTCTCCACTTTTAGCTTTTGGTCTCTCCAAATAAGGGTCAAGTCAAAAACCTATCTAGTCATTCTTTGTCTTAAAAGTCTTCGCGTTTTCAGTCAAAGAGGGGCAGCTGTAGACATGTGACTTTTAACCCTCCCCAAGATTTTTTATATTTTAGCATATAAATATTTAATTTAGGGCTAATATCGATATTTTAGCTAGTTTTGATCCTTTAACTTTATTTTATCATGAAAAATAAAAATTACACAAAATATTTTTTTTAGCCAATCTAGTCACCTTTAATTTATCTACTTTACATAAAATTCAAACAAAAATACAAAAAGATAGTTTCACTTTAATTTCAGGAATATTATTTTAATTTTTACAATGGTTTTTTAATTTTTTTTTATCTTTTAGTATGATATTTGAAAATTACAAAAAAAACATAGGATTGTTTTAATAGTTTTTTTTTTACTTAAAAAGGATTAATTAATAACTAGTGCAGTATTTTTCAAACGAGTATGAAATTCGGGGCTAGTTTTGTTTGGTCTTACTGGACTAGGACCAATTTGTAATAGCCCAAAATATTAAGTTCATACCTCATTCCTCATTTGACCTAACCTAATCTCTACTCTTATATAATAATACATACACCACAAACGCCAAAATCCCCAGCGGATCCGCCGTTTGTCTTGAAAATCAAGAGAGAAATACAAAGATGGCATTAGATTCTAAGATCCAGGAGGAGCCGCAATTCACAACTGATGTGACACCCATTTTTCTATCTCATTAAAGACAAAAAATCAATAGCCATGAAGAAAGGGGTTTCAGTCGTATAACTCCAAAACAGGACTTTCCCCTCCTCTTGGTGATCGTCCTCTTCGACCAAGAGGCCATAAATCAGATCGAAATTTACTTTAAAAATAGCCCAAATGCCATCCATGAGTTTCATCAAAATTCCAGTTGAGTTCGGCGAGGTGCGACGTTTGGATTTGTCGAGGTCTTTGTTCGCCGGTCTTTGTTTGAGTTCAAATCGGCAGAAAACAGGGAAAGAAAACGTTGCCATGTCAAGGTCCAATTTTGTTCTTTATATTTTGAAACTAATAGTATTCCATATGATTTTATGCTAGATCTGTTTGGGTTGAAATTAAATGGTGTTATTAATATGCTTCATGTTGTGCATGTTGTTGATTCATTAGTGATATGAAATTGCTGCATCTGTAGAGTTTAATCAATAATAGCATTCTTAGAATTTTTTTTTTTGTTGAGAAAATCATATGAATGCTCATTGTTAAGTCCTGATGCGTTTTAGTTTTTCTTTTACCCTGTTGGTTCTCACGTTTTAATCAATAATAGCAGTTGTCATGAGAAAGTGTTTCCATCTTTTGGGTATCACTCCTGTTTACAAAATATGATCTCATATGAATTTTTGTGTTCTTCTTTAGTTAGTATTCAAAGTTGAAATGTATTTGAACGGAGCAATGTAAACTGTTGCTACTAATATGTAGTCGATTTTGACTAATTTGAAATTGATGGAGTATTTGATCGACCAATTGATCTATACGTCAACTTTAACAAATGAATTACTAGTAGTTGAGTACAAAGGAAATAATTTGAGGTGCACCATGCCAAATAAAATCTCAAAACTCATTGCCTTCATTTAATTAATTTTAACTCTTTGGAAATCGAGGCGCGCCATTTAGTAATTTTCCATGGACCTCGCAAAATTAATCACGCGTTAGTTGCTTTAGGCATGAATTTTAATAATATTACCTTCTTAAACTCGGGTGCGCATTTCATGTGACCCAAATCCAAATCCTAAAACGTTGAATAAAACGTGTTTCGGATTGCATATCCACAGACATGTTTTAAACAACGTTCAATCTTCCTTAAAATTAATTAAAAGTGGTAAATAATTTAAAATTGCACCATAGGCTAAAACATGTATTAAAATCAGATAATAGGCCAATTATAATAATTTAAGCGACCGTGCTAGAACCACGGAATCTGGGGGTGCCTAACACCTTCCCCTGGGATAACAGAATTCCTTATTCAGAATTTCTGGTTCGCAGACTTCAAAAGGAAAGTCGAAATTTTCCTCGATTTGGGATTAAAAATAAACCGGTGACTTGGAACACCAGATAAACTATCCCAAGTGGCGACTCTGAATTGAATAAATAATCCTATTTCGAAAAATGTCACTTTAAGTGGAAAAACTCCCTTATATAAACCTTCGGGTGTGTAAAAAGGAGGTGTGACAGGCGCTACCAGGACTGGGTTAGTTTTGGGTTGTGACACTTTATCTCCAGTTGTACTTCACTTTGTTTATTTAAACATTGTAATAGACTATGTTCCCCTCTAGACGCTCATGAACTCAGTGACACCCCGATTTTAGGCAGTTGTATTGAAATTTGGATTTTGCTATGTTTTCAAAAAATTTCCTTAATAGGTTATCGCTTCCGTGTTTATTGTTTAAAATTTTTTTGCGGTGTTGGATTATTGAGTTGAGGCTGGCCTAGCTCCACGAAGGCGCCATCACGACGGGTCGAATTTTGGGTCGTGACACCAAATATCCCATGCTCTCAATCTTCCAACTCAATGCATCGGCCACTAGATTGGCCTTCCCAGATGGCATAATATGGTAATATCATAATCTTTCAACAACTCTAACCATCTCCATTGCCGTAAATTAAGGTCATCTACTTGAACAGGTTCTGACTTTGATGGTCGGTATAGACCTCACATACAAAGCCATATAGATAGCGCCTCCAAATCTTCAACGCGTGAACATTGGCTACCAATTCTATATCACGCACAAGTGAATTCTTCCAACGAACCTTTAACTGACAAGAGGCGTAGACAATCACCCTAGCATCCTGCATCAACACCGTGCCAATCCCAACATGTGATGAATCATAATACACCATGTATGATCCCAAACCTGTAGAAAACACCAACACTGGGGCTTGCACTCGTCGGGCCATCTATCAAGGGAACAATTTCTGCATCGATTTAGTCAATGGGGCTGAGATAGATGAGAACCCCTCCATGAACTTGTGATAATAACCCGCCAAACCCAATAAACTTCGAATCTCTGTAGCCGAAGTAGGTTTAGTCCAGTTCTAAGCAATGGAGCAGGGACAGTTATAGGGGACAATAGATTGATACAGTAAATAATCATAAAGTAAACCTCTTTCCAAAACCGGCAACGAAACCGCCAAGTCAAAATTCACATTATCAAATATCAAGTAAAATAATGAAATCAATAAACTCGCGCCTATTACCCTTCGTGATTTTACTCTCATCCCTACCATATTAGATAAATTCAAGTGCACGGCATCACCTTTTGCTCTTTTACTCTCATCCCCACCAAATAAGATAAATTCAAGTGCACGGTATCACCCTTCATGCTTTTATTCTCATCCTCACGTGATTATAGTAAAAATACCTATGCACGACATCACCCTTCGTACTTCAAACTTTCATGATAAATAAATATGTGCAAAGAATGACCCTTCGTGCTTTTATCCTCACATTCACTCAATCAATAACATCACTATACAAATATGGTACGGCAACACCCTTCGTATTTTTCACTCTTCCTCACCAAGCAACAACACAACCCAAAGTATCAAGCAAGGTGGGAAGAAAATTTAACTTCAACCATAGTATTGTAATAAGAAAATTCAACTTTCAATATCACAATAATTTCAACATAAGCAGTAAAAACAAATACGAATAGTTAAAGAATAAATGATCTATCTAAGACATGGAAGGCATAGTAAATGAAACAACATGGTACAAATAAGACAAATTTCACCCGCATTCTTTAACCCATGATAGCGCATATATACTCGTCACCTTGTATATATGTCATCCCCACACTTAATTCATGTAGCATATAGATCAATTAAGTCCTAGTTCCCTCAAGTCAAAGTTAACCACGACACTTACCTCTTTCTGGAATAAAATCAATTATCAATCGTGGATTTTCCTTTAGAACAAGTCCCCAAACCAATCGAATCTAACCAAATATAGTTCAAACAATTTGAAAAAAACTTTGGAAACTATCCAAAGTGAAAAATGTTCAATCTTTAATGAAATTGAAAAAGTCAATCCCGGGCCTGCTTGGACAAAATCGTAGTTCAGACCAAATATTGATTATTCATTTATCTCCTAGCTCGGATATGTGATTTGTTTAGAAATATGACCTCAATTCGAGGTCTAAATCTCAATTATACAAAATTCCCAAATTCTACTAAAAACCCATAATTTCTATCTTTAAATTATTAATTTCAAAGATAAAAATCAATGGGTATTTATGAAAATATATCAAAACTAGTTGAAAAGCACTTACCAATGAAGTTGGGATGAAAATCACTTAAAAAATCTCTCCAACCCGTGATCTAGGTGACAAAAATGGTGGAAGATAATTAAATCTCGTTTTCAGCTTTTAATTTAACTGGGCGCCAGGTGCTCTTCGTGTTCCCGAAGCGCCTGTCACGTTCGTGAAGTACACATGACATTGGTCTTCACGTGCGGGAGGTCCTCATCGTGTTCGTGAAGGCATCACCCTAACCAAGCTTCTGCGTTCGTATCTAGTAGGTCACGTTCACAATGTAGACCCAATCTTCCCCTCCCTAGACATCCCAAGCCTATGCATCTGCATGAGGTTTGCCGCGTTCACGAAGGTCAGCCCCCCCAATCCTTCGCGTTCGCATAGAACAACCTTCCCCAGTCCCATGTTTCCCCTTCTGATCGCGGTAGTGGCTCTGCTATCGCGAAGCATTGTGATACACCAGCAAAAACCAGCTAACTCAACAAGGCCAGAAATGGTCCAAAATCAATCTAAAACTCATCCAATCCCCCCAAGCTTAAATCCGAACATTCACTCAAACGTAATAACATCATAAAAACTTGCTCGCTCGCTTAAATTAATCAAAACAACATCAAATATCAAGAATAAATCATTGAAATCAAGATTTTTCAAAGTTTAAAACTCATTTTCCAACTTTCCACACAACGCATTGAAATGTCGTTGGTTCTCCCGGGATCCCAACCAAACATGGGTACAAGTCCAAAAATATCATACGAAACTACCGGAATCATCAAAACACCAATCCGAGGTCGTTTATCCAGAAAAAGCCAAAAAAAAAATTAATATGTTCATCAAAACTTCACATAAAAGCTTCCTAAAACATGACACAGACCACGGATGTAAATCATATAACATCAAATAAAGCTATAAGAGGTCTCAAGAAAATAGAAATAATGGCTAGTAATCAAAATGACCTGCCGGGTCGTCACACCCCAAAATTGAGATATAAACTCCGAAGAATATTCTCAATCGCTTGAAATAACATCTAATCTAAACAAATAATAATTTCACAAAACTCGATTTCCGGATTCAGAATTTTTTTAATGGATATCATGAAATTTTAATGGAGCTTATAACTTAGCAATCGTTTCTTACATCTATTTTTAAAAAATTGAGGAATTGTGATTACTTCGTTTTTTTCTCAAAATTGTTAGATAAACCATTATCAAACAATACAGAATGATTTACAGATGTTTTAGTCATTTACATAAGTTTCATATCTGCGTGATACTTTCTAGCTAAAAACTACAAGTGCAAAGAGGATATTTCAAGTCTGGGTAATATCCATTTAAGTTTACATAAATAAGAGATGCTAACAGAGACATACTACGAATAAAGCTATTAACTAAGACGAATAAGTTGGTGAGAAAAAATGATATAGGATCGAATTACATGATTTCTCATTCTTTAGCACGGAAAATACCAGATATTATCCCAGCTTAATTTAGAATTCTAATTTTCAAGAGAGAGGGGAGAGAAAATATATTGGGAAAACTAGAGCTTAAAATGGAAATAATTGGAACATATTCTCTTACTTTGTATATAATTGATGAGTATAGTTATGTTAGGTAATTAAATGAGAACCTCCCTATTAATAGTAATTAGGTTTATAATTTTATATATAAGCACTAAATTTCTTTTACTTAATCAAATTTCTAACATGTCTTCTTTTTTTTCTTTGGTTGATGGGTATATTTTCATTGCTTTAATTTACTCAATCAAACGTCTAACATTCTTGTGCTTTGATATGTATGCACTATCATATGTGTTTAATAGACATATATCCAAACATAACGTCTTTATCGGGTTAAATCTAGAATTAAAACGTTTAAATAAAAGATCGGGCTAAATTTAGAGAATTGTTGATGTATTGGGCCTTCACTAGGAAAAATAATAAAGGGTTAGGGGGGATGAGAACTGATGTATATTTGATAGAAGGGTTGCTTTAAGAATTATTCGCTGGAATTTAAGAATCATTTGACGGCTCTCTCTCTCTCTGCGACTCCCTTTTTTTTCTCTCTCTTCGAACAACTGTACACCCAACCCCGGCGAGTGTTCCGGCAACTGCGTCGATTAGCCGCCCATGTAGGCCCCTCTCCCTCTCTCATTTGTCATCCCTCCCTCCTGCTTTCTCTCACCTCTTTGTTCTTTTTTTCCCCCGATTTTTTTCTCTCCCCTGCTTTTAGAAACGCTAGTAGGGTTTGTCTTCTGCCAGCGACAGATCCAGCCGGCAACCACTTCCCCCATTCTATCGTTGTGTCGCCCCTAAACCCCTCCTCACTTATCTTTCTTCCTGCATCGCCACCTCTCTTTTCTTTGTGTGTATGTTTCGTCCCTATCCACTATCCTCGTCGACGAGCTGCTTCGGGGTTGTTTAAGTGGACAACCACTGCTGCCATTTAGTTAGTGTCACCAGTGCAGCAGTGACAACCCCCCTATTGGTTTTGTGGTTGTTTTGTTATAATTTTGAGGTTTCTAGCTGCGGCTGGTGGAGACAAGTGAGAGGCGCGCGTGCAAGTAGTTTAGAATGTCTCCGGTCAGCATTAGCAAGGGCCGATGGGAAGTTGGAAGAGGGTGCATCAGGATACAAACTGCGGGTGTACACAAAGTCTAAATTCCAGGTTCTATTTGCGGGAGGTGGTAGCTCCTGCCATCCTGATTCCCTTTCTCTTATGTTAGTTAATTGTTGCCATGTTAGTTCGCACTAGTTTAGTCATACTACTAAGTGTGCTTATAGTTACAACTTATTTTCTTCAAATTAGGTAAATTACTTGTTTATTTTAGCGTTTACCCTACTCTATCATAGGTATAGTAGTTGTGGTCTATGATGTGAAAGTATGGTCATGTCCTCGGGTTGGGCGGGAGGTGGGGTGGGGTGTGGGGCACGGGATGGGGTGTAAGGCAGGGGCAAAGGGGGTAAGGGGAACAAAGGAGCCTATATGTTGAGAATTGAGTCGTGGAACATATGCACATTGATGGGTAAGTCCATAGAGTTGGCGAAGATTCTCCAGAAGAGGAAGGTCAGTATAGCATGTTCCTAGGGGACTAGGTGGGTAGGATCAAAGGTGAGGGATATGAACGGGTTTAAATTGTGGTACTTAGGAGGCATGAAGAGTAATAATGGAGTGGATGTTTTGATGGATAGGGAACTCAGAGAGTCAAGTGGTAGAGGTTAGGCATGTGAATTGTAGATTCATGGCTATTAAGTTAGTGATTTGAGGGCTTACTCAAAATGTCACTAGCGCTTACGCACATTATGCAGGCTTGGCTGAGGAAGTTAAATGGTGTTTCTAGAGGGTTTGGATGAGGTTGTGCGTGGTATTCTGCCAATTGAGAAGTTATTATAGGTGGGGATTGTGAGCACGTGATTTTTACCCCGAGTAAAAGAATTCCAAAATCAAAATAAATAAATTTTTTGTTACAACAATTTGTGACTCATGTGAGATACCAGTGTTGGTAAATTGGATGAACAAGAGATAAAAAGGGAATTAATTAGGAAATTGTCAAAATGGTAGAACAAATACTAGAAAAATTAAAAAAAAATAATAATAAATATAATAATATTATAATAAAAATAAATAATAAAATACATCTAAAAATAAAAAGTAAATACTTTTGAAAATAAATACAAAATCAAAAATACAAAACAAGAGAAATACTAAAGAAAAACAAATATATATA
>MU739586.1:3028-16786 GCA_026770625.1 Nicotiana glauca
AATTTGTGTTATTTAAAAATTATTAGACGTATTTATGCTTCATGTTGTACTTTGTTATTAATTTATTATGCATTCTAATTTACAAAAAATTACCTTAAACAAAAAATAAAAAAACTCGGACATAAAAAGCCCGTTAGGCCCTCAAAGTCCACGAGCCCGGCCCGTTTAGCCCAGGACCATCTGGGCTTAGGCCCGTCACGGGCTGTTTCCACCCAGCAGGCCCACGAAGCCCGGGACCGCCAAGCCCGGGACTGCCCGAGCCCGGGACCGCCAAGCCCAGGCCCGGCATGTTTGGCCCATTTAGGCCCGGGCCCGCCTAAAAGTGCAGCTTACCCTTTTCAGGGTAGGGGTAAGGTCTGCGTATACTCTACTCTCCCCAGACTCTGCAAGTGGGATTATACTGGGTATGTTGTTATTGCAGTAGTAATGTTGGAGTAGCTTCTTAATATTAGGCTTATTGAGAAAGTGATTACACATTGGTAGTTTACAAAGGCTTCAAAGACATGGGAATTTTGAAATTTTCTAAGACTATCTATTTAAACTATTGTAGTTAGCTTGTTATCGATCTATTTGTTAATTATTATTATTTGGATTTTAATATTTATTTAGGCTTTTTATTTTTAGTAGTTGATATGATTTTTTCCTCAGGATATTCCTCTTGTCATGTAATATAAAATTTGATATTTAGGGAGTTCAACGTCTTATTTTTACAATGAAAAAATAATGACTCCAAAAAATAGTCACTAAAGAAATAAATAATGGTCTTGAGTGAGTAGGAAGAGGTTGTAACAGTGACGAAATAAAGTATTTAGTAATGGAATTCAAAAAATTATAAAGTTTTATGTTTAAGATTGGACCTATAACCGAAAGTAAATTTTGAACTTTCTTTATTATAGTAAAGCTTCCCTTTTGACAATATGCATAAAAGTTATTTATACCTTTTCTATATGGTACAATTTCTTACAAAAGAGATTTAATTGAACCAGCTCTGCCCTTGAGTTCCAGATTCAAAATATTTTTGTACGTACTAGTCTTACGGTTCGCACTTTGTGCGTGTACCTCATCTCAAAAGATAATTTTAAAAAAAATAACATTCATGTTAAAATTAAAATTAGTATTTATTATTTCAACCAATTCATGTTTTAGCTTTTTTATGTGCCTACACACATCCAATGACTTTTTCAGAAATCTGTACAACATAGAAAGTAACTATTTAAACAAGTTAAGTTACCGAAAAAATTGCAAACGGTTCTTATTCAAACTGAGACTCTTCTGGGGTCCAACAAAGTATTTTGTACACGGTCAAAATTGGGTTTGCCTTTTTTATATGAGTGATCGAGATTGGAACGCAATAAGCCAAGGTTTAGCCCTGTATTATATCGAACCATGATGCATAGTTAGGTCGCCAAGATCGTGGCTCTGAGACCGATCAAGATCAAGATCGACCAAGATCGAGACCGAACAAGATAGATATAGAGGGAAGTTTACCGAACCGAATAACGGAAAGACGAAATATCCGCAACCAGGTGAGGATCATGGCGTGAATCCTGACACGTATCAAGAAGAGGCCGATTAATTAGCCAATCGTGGGATTTCTTACCTCACATAGAATTGTACCTAGAGTAGGACCCCCTACTATATAAAGGAGGGTCTAATCATTTGTAAACAGATCATATTCACGCAATACTAAGCAATATACTGTTATTTTCTAGCTTTCATTATCTTGTTATTATGTTCAAAAGTAAGTTGAAACTTATTTGGTTCAAGAGTGACTGAACTCGAGGGTCTAGGTTGTTCAATTCATGTGGTTTGCATTATTTCTTTCATCGTTATTATCAATATTAATTTATTATTCTTAATTTGTACCAAGTTATATCACGTGTCTTTAAAACTGCGTATAAATTCAATTGTTATCCGAGTTAGGGTAAGCAGTTTGATGCCGAGAGTGGGGCTAAGGATAATAGTGATTACCTGGTACAAACTTCCATGACACGCACTATTTTACACTTATTCTTGAAGTATCTTTGATTACAAGATTAAAGAATGTCGAACCCTCACTCAACATCCCAAAACATTGACAACAACTTTGGCCACCATAGCGAAAATGATAACATAGCACCAGAGAATGATATACCCCCAGTTGGCCTCGATGGAGTCCCAGTTGTAGATCCAATCGACGTCAGTTCACATGTAGCCATCAATGAAAATTTGGCCATTGATCCTGAACGCAGCATCCGTGGGGATGCCCGATCAGCTACTCAAAATGCAGGTGGTGGTGAAGATGGCGGGATCAGCCTGCGGGTGATCTTCAAAATATTGCAGGCTCAACGGGCAGCAATAACCAGCTCTAAAACCAAAACCACATACCGAGCAGGGTCGAGCTCGAACCATCCCAGGAAATCGTACACATGGTCGAATCGGTTTCGAGGAAATCAAACGAGAAGGAATCAGAGACCAATCCTGTTATCATGAAAATGCTCGAAGAGCTTACAAAGCGAATCGAGATAGGGGAAAAGAAGATCGAGGAAAACGACAAGAAGGTGGAAACCTATAGCTCCAAGGGTCAATCAAATCCCGAGGGCACCACCAATATTGAAAGGACTGGATTCCAAAAAGTTCGTACAAAAACCTTTCCCCCTGAGTGCGGCTCTGAAGCCAATCCCCAAGAAGTTACGCATGCCCGAGATTCCTAAGTATAATGGGACAACTAATGCAAACGAGCACATCACCTCCTACACGTGTGCTATCAATGGGAATGACTTAGAAGATGACGAGATCAAATTCGTCTTGCTGAAGAAACTCGGGGAGACCTTATCGGAGGGAGCTATGATATAGTACCATAATTTACCACCTAATTATATTGACTCATTTGCTATACTTGTAGATTCTTTTGTAAAGGCATACGTCGGGGCCATCAAGGTCGAAACTAGAAAGTCGGACCATTTCAAGGTGAGGCAGAAAGAGAACGAGATGCTCAGAGAATTAGTGTCTCGATTCCAAATGGAACGGATGGACTTGCCACCAGTTGCTGATTTTGGGTTGTTCAAGCTTTTACTCAAGGGCTCAACATTCGAAGCTCAATGGCTTCACAGCAATTGAACCAGAATTTGATAGAATACCTGGCTGTTACTTGGGCCAATGTGCATAATCGATATCAGTCAAAGATCGAGGTTTCTAGCTAGAGGTTAGGGTAGCGTTTGCCATAAAGAAGCTAGCCAGAAAGCAAGTCAGGCAGGAGAGCGATAGTACAAGCAGGACAATCAACTTGGGGCTCCTTCTGGTATATCTTATCATACCTATCGATAGATACAAAAGGGATATAGACCAGGAACCAAGATCGAACAAAGATCAATATCAGTCGTATAATGGAGATCTTAGAGTCAGCGGATCTGGTCGAAATTCTGCATGGAATGAGAGGAGAAATGTTTGAGGTCAAAGTTCGCGTGGACTCATGAGTAAGAATGATTTTGATAGATCTATCGGCCTCAAAGAGGCACCACGATTATCGGAGTACAACTTTAATGTGGACGCGGTTGTTATCGTATCGGCCATTGGAAGCATCAAAGATACCAAGTGACCTCGACCTTTGCAAACTAATCTGGCGCAAAGAGATCCCAACCAAATATGTAAATATCATGGCACAGATGGCCACATGACGGAGGATTGTCGACAATTGGGGGAGGAAGTAGCCCGATTGTTCAACGATGGTCATCTTTGAGAATTTCTGAGTGACCGAGCTAAGAACCACTTCAGAAATAGGGACTCCAACAAACGAAACGAACAAGAGAAGGAACCCCTACACGTCATCCATATGATCATCGGAGGGGTCGATGTTCCTCAAGATCTGATGATGAAACACACCAAATTGTCAATCACAAGAGACAAAGGACTCGAGATTACTTGCCAGAAGGGAATCTATCTTTCAACGGTGAGGGCGTAGAAGGAATCATGCAACCTCATAATGATGCACTGGTCATTTCTGTATTTATAAATAAAACTAGAGTTAAACGTGTGTGCTAATTGATCCAAGTAGCTCGGCCAACATCACTCGGTCGAGGGTCATAGAATAACTCGGCCTATAGGACCATATCGTACATGCGGCCCGAGTATTGAACGGATTCAACATGGATTGCAAAACTACTATAGGAGAAATAACACTACCGGTAAACATTGCCGGTACCACCCAGGAAACCAAGTTCTATGTAATCGAGGGGGACATGAGATACAACGCCCTGTTAGGGGGACCATGGATCCACAACATAAGGGTCATGCCTTCGACCCTTCACAAGGTATTAAAATTTCCAACATCAGAGGGGATCAAGATGGTTTACGGGGAACAACCGTCGCGAAGGAGATGTTAGTCATCAATGAAGTAATTCCGATATCAACACTCTCATCAATAAAGGACTCAGGTTCGATAGCGAAACAAGAAGCCAAATAGCAATCATCAATGCCAGCTTCGACCCAATCAAACAAGCAAGGGATTGACGAAGATGATGACTTAGGGGTTCCTCGATACTTTATTGCCCCCGATGATTCTGATGCTACCAAGTCAATGGTCGAAGAGCTGGAGCAGGTCGTGCTGATCGAACATCTGCCTGATCGGAAGGTATACCTGGGCACGAGGTTAACTCCAGAGCTCAAGAAAAAACTCATTCAATTTCTTATAGCTAATATGGGTTGTTTTGCTTGGTCTCATCTCAATATGACACGGATCCTACCGGAGATCAATACTCACAAAATGAGCTTGGACCCGAAGTTTTGCCCGATAAAACAGAAAAGGAGACCCCAGTTCGAGATCAAGCATGCCTTCATTAAGGACGAGGTAACTAAACTCCTTAAAATAGGATCCATCCGGGAAGTCAAATACCCGAAATGGTTAGAAAATATAGTAGTGGTCCCTAAGAAAATAAACAAACTAAGAATATGTGTAGATTATAAAAATTTAAATAAACATGCCCCAAAGATTCTTTCCCATTGCCTAACATCGATCGCATGATAAACGCCACGACCAGCTACAAGACTCTCAGTTTTCTCGATACCTATTCCGGGTACAACCAAGTACGGATGAACCTAGACGACCAAGAAAAAACCTCTTTCATCACTAAATATGGCACATACTGCTATAATATAATTCCATTCGGATTAAAAAATGCCAGTGCCACTTACCAACGACTAGTAAACCAAATGTTCGAAGAACAAATAGGAAAAACCACAGATTTTATATTGACGATATGATAGTTAAGTCCCTGCGAGCACAGGACCATTTAAAATATTTGCATGAAACTTTAGTATATTAAAGAAGTACAACATGAAGCTGGATCCAGAAAAATGTGCATTCAGGGTCGGGTCTGGTAAGTTTCTCGGATTCATGGTATCCAATCGAGGGATCGAGCTCAACCCCGACAAGATCAAATCTATCTAGGATATCATGGTATTGGATACTGTGAAGGTTTTACAAAGGCTAACCGAGCGCATGGCAACCCTGGGGCAATTTATCTCGAGATCATTCGGCAAAAGCCATCAATTTTTCTCACTGCTAAAAAAGAAAAACAACTCCACATGGACCCCTGAATGTCAACGGGCCTTAGAAGAACTCAAATGATACTTATCGAACCAGCCATTGCTTCACACACTAAGGGTAGACGAACTATACTTGTATCTAGCAGTATCGAAAATAGTGGTGACTGGAGCCCTGGTCTAAGAAGAATAAGGTATGGAATTTCCAATTTATTATGTCAGTATGACCTTAGGTGAGGCCGAAGCTAGATACCCCCAACTAGAAAAGTTGGCACTCTCCTTGCTAAGTGCCTTTAGAAAACTAAAACCATATTTTTAATGCCACTCTATATGTGTTGTGACAACCTAACCCTTACGAAATATTGTGCATAAAACCAAACTCTCGGGACAATTGGCCAATTGGGCTGTAGAAATCAACGGTTATAATACCGAATATCAACCCCGTACGGCCATTAAATCCTAAATTTTGGCAGATTTCGTGCCCGATTTTACGCCGACCCTAATACCCGAAGTCAAAAGGGAGTTATTGGTAAACTAGGAAATGTCTTCGGGGATCTGGATCCTCTTTACGGACGGTGCTTCGTAGGTAAAATGGTTCAGATTTTGTATTATGCTAAAGCCGCCCACGGGCAGTATAGTTAGACAATCTATTAGAACTGTAAAATTTACTAACAATGAGGCAGAATATGAGGCCATAATTGCAGGTCTCGAACTGGCCAAATGCTTAGGAGCGGAGGTGCTCGAAGCTAAATGTGACTCTCTCCTTGTAGTAAACCAAGTAAATAGAACATTCGAGGTCAGGGAAGAACGGATGCAAAGGTACTTGGACAAGCTACAGATAACGTTGCATTGTTTTAAAGAATGGACTTTGTAGCACGTGCCCTGCGATCAAAATAGTAAAGCCGATGCCCTTGCAAACTTAGGGTCGTCAGTCGAAGACGATGAGCTCAACTCGGGGGTAGTCGTACAACTCATAAGGTCGGTAGTAGAAGAAGGTCACGCTGAAATAAACTCCACAAGATTAACTTGGGATTGGAGAAATAAATACATAGAGTATTTGAAGACCGGGAAACTTCCTACAAACTCAAAGGAATCGAGGGCCTTACGCATAAAGGCAGCCCGATTTAGCTTGTCCGAGGACGGAACCTTGCTCAGGAGAATGTTTGATGGTCCGTTAGAAATATATCTGGGACCAAAAGATACTCAGTACGTTTAGAGAGAAGTCCACAAAGGAAAGGCACATGCGGGAACCACTCTGGAACCGAATCATCGGTTCGAAAGGTAATTAGAGCCGGCTATTATTGGGTCGATATGATAAAAAATGTGAAGGAGTTCATGCAAAAATGTGATAAGTGCCAAAGACATGCTCTGATTATTCATCAACCTGGGGAGCTGCTGCATTCGGGTTTATCACTGTGGTCGTTCATGAAATGGGGGATGGACATCGTGGCCCTCTCCCATCGGCACCAGGTAAGGCTTAATTTTTTTTGTTTATGACTGGTTAATTCTCCAAGTGGGTTGAAGCACAGACATACCAGAAGATCAGGGGGAAAGAAGTCATCAACTTCATTTGGGACCACATCATATGTCGATTCGGGATACCATTCGAATTTACATGTGACAACAGAAACAGTTTATCGGTACCAAAGTGACCTAATTTCTCGAGGAACATAAGATCAAAAGGATCTTATCAACACCTTATCACCCTAATAGAAATGGACAAGCCGTATCGAGCAACAAAACCATAATCCCAAACCTCAAGAAAAAGGTTGATTGATGCCAAGGGAAATGGAGAGAGATCATGCCCGAAGTTCTTTGGCCGTATCGCACAATTCAAAGTTCAGTACTCGAGCCACCCTGTTCTCATTGGTTTATGGCACTAAAGCTTTAATATCGGTCAAAGTCAGGGAGCCAAGTATCAGATTTTGATATGCAATTAAGGAATCGAATGACAAAGCCATGAATACAATCCTAGAGCTATTGGATGAATAGCATGAAGTTGCCCTTGTTCGGTTAGCCACCCAAAAGTAACAGATTGAAAGGTATTACAATCGAAGGGCCAATCTTCGATATTTTAATGTCGGGGACTTAGTGCTGAGGAAGGTCACACTAGACACTTGGAATCAAAATGAAGGGAAATTGGGTCTGAACTGGGAAGGGCCATATCAGATTCTCGAGATCACAGGGAAATGGTCTTATAAGCTCAGAACGATGGACGGAGAAGAACTACCAAATAATTTGAACGTAACTCATCCTAAACGATAATACTGCTAAGGTATGATCCCATTTCAATTATTTCTATTTTTGGACTAACGCTTGCAGGTGATCGACAAGGAGCAGCACAAAGCCTTTAGGTCTAAAAGCATGCGTTGCACTCTTTTTCCCTTGAATCGTTTTTGTCCTAATTGGGTTTTTTGGCAAGGTTTTTAACGAGGCAGCAGTGGATCATGCTAACTTATAATCGAAGGCCGATCACGAATCGATGTCAAATACTGCACTAACAGTATCCAATGTTCCTATACAATCAACCTCAAATACTAGGGGGCATAACCCTTGGATATTAACCTTTTTGCGAGGAAATTACTTCGTAATAGAAGCGTCTCGATAGGTAAGATTTTGTAAGGTCCAAATGGTCAAACGAACCATGCCCACATAGGTTGCTCGAGCCCTGACACAAAACATGTATGCATGTGTAACCATTTTTCACAAGAATAAAGAGAATTACTTTCCTTGCAATTATCTTATGCCTTAGAAAAAATTCTACTTTACAGTTTCGTACTTTCGATTTCTTAAGGAAACGAGCTCAAGGGCCAATTATAACCAAAGTTCGTAAGACCACCCCTACACTAGGGGACTGTTATCTTAGGCAAGCCTGGATAACTTGGAAAAGTAAGCTCACTAGGCTACACCCGAATTAAGAGGTTGCGGTCACATTGACATAACTCAGAGATGTTCGAGAATCGTAACAAAATAGGCCTTCAAAATTTTCATAACCGGTTTTAAAGGCTACCCTCGGCAAACTATGGTTTGAGTTACTTACTTTGGAGAAGGTTCACGATAACTCTGAACCTCCAAGATGACTCAAAAACAAAAATAATATAAAGGCAAGGTTGTTCAAACTTACCAACCCAAGCTATTTTATACTAAGGCATCCCGAACTTTGTGAATTCAAGTAATAAAGCAAAGGAAAAATTTGAAATCCAAAAGGGAAAAAAGCCTTGTTTTTACACAATGATCTTTACAAAAGCCAAAGTGGCTTAATTTTAAAAAAAAACTACATTTGCCGAAATGGCCTAAAAAAGACGCAAAGGGAAAGCAAAAAATACAAAGGCCTAAATGGCTTGGTCTTCATCAGAATCAGCATCTCTACCCTCGAGATCTTCCCCGCCTTCAGACTCACTTAAACTATCTGAGTCTTTCTTGGGAAAGGCAAGCTTTCGAGCCCTAACTTCCTCTATTTTAGCATTCTCGAGTGCAGCCTGTATATCGAAGCCCTGAGCATGGACTTCCTCGAGGGCTTCCCTCCGAGTTTGTCACTTTGCATGATCCACCATGCTTTTGGCATGCGCCTGGATGGCTTAGACATCGAGATTATACTGGGTCACCTTAGCAGTGTTGGCCACAGCCACCTCGAATTTGGCCGCCTCGAGCTCACTGGAAAAGTTTGTTAATTGGTACTGAAGCTCCTCAATTTTCTTGGCTTGCACCGAGGCCTTCTCTCTTGCAGCCCGGAGCTGGGACTTGGCCGACTCCAACTCTGCTTGGACGACCTCCTTTTTTAGGCTAAGATATTCATATTCTTCTTAAACTCTTCAGCCTTGGCTCGTATTGCATCTATTTGCTTCTGAAGATCCTCGATCTGTTCCAGCCTCTGTTGGACCTGCATAACCGAATCGTTAGTCGTTATCTCAAATTCATCGTCACTATCACGAAGCACTCGGAATATCTGTTTGTGCATCTCAGCATTTCATCTCGAGTCATCACTAAATCTGCCTGAAGCTTCTCACTGAGAAGCTTGTAGGTGTCATTTCTCTCAATGAGGTCCCGAACCTCAGCCTCGCAAAGGAAAGCCTCGTGATGCAACATCGAAGCCTACAAGCAAGGAAGAATTTTAATTACCTATAACTCCAAGTTTAAATGAGATAGTGGAATGGGCCTCGAAGTTAACCAATCCTGAGCATGTTGGACCTCGTTGAACAGGCAAGCGGCTCCCCCGCATTCGTTATGGCTTGTTCTTCCTTGGTCACCAAGAATCTGTGATAGTTAGCAATCCCCGCGGGGGGAGCGAAGACGCGGGCATCCTACGGTAAAAAAAAACTATATTCCGTATACGGTCGGGGTTAATACTTGGGGTCGGGAATTAGTGCACCAGTTTTAGGCTCGACGAAGACCCAATAGCGCGGGGATGGTGCTTTCTTTGGCACCGATAAGTCACCAAGCTCGGTGACATCTTCTAAAGCATTAAACTCAACCCCATCCAAAAACTCATGGATATCGACCGCCCCCATGAGGACCCTCGTACGAGAGACCTTCCAATATATTGGCCTCATGGATCGTGGCATCCGATATCTGAGGGGACCCAAAAATATCGATCACACTGAGCTCGTCCCTCGAAACATCTTTCGCCACTCGGGAAGCCTCGCCCACGGTCTCTCTCTTGACCATCTCATCTTGGGACAGAGTGAACTCATCTCTTTTTGGCTCGGGAACCTCGACCGAAGCTCCCTCGTTAACCTCCTCTGCTATGGAGGGCTTTTGTATCGAAGCACCAACCCGCACACTGGCTACCAGATTGGATCCTTCTTTTTCTTCTTCTTCTTCTTCTTCTTCTTCTTCTTCTTCTTCCTCTTCGGACTCATTCCTTAGCCAACGGACTGAGTCTAAGGATAGAGTGATGGTGGTCCCCTTTGTGTTTATGAGCTTGCCTTTTCTTTGGATTTTGCTTTTTCGAGTTCGAAGAACTCGGAGCCCCTTTTCTCTTCTTCCCTTTGGCCTGTTTTGGAGCAGGTGGTTGGGGAAGGGCTTCTTCTTCATCATATGGGGGCCTGATTGCCACATCCTTCTCGAGGCCTATAAAGGAAAAAAGACAAGTAAGCTTGAAAAGAATCCCCGAATGAAAACCGTTCTAAGAAAGAAGCTTACCATGATTCCGGACCTCCCATCGACCCTTTGATAACTTTATCCAAGCACACTCGGAGTATGGTCTCTGCGACACTAGGCCCTCGATCAATTTCTTGAGATCGAGGACTAACTGCGGCACATGGGTCACAACTGCATCACCAAAAAATATATACGAGGAAAGAAGATAAGACGTAAAACAACAAAATTAAAAAGTCAAAGTACTACTCACGATTCATGTTCATTTCTCCAGAAAATGGCATGTCTTTAGCAGGGATCAGGTATGAAGTCCTTATTCGGACAAATCGGTCCATCCAACCTCGATCGTGAACCTCGTCTATGTTCGAGAAAGAGGCCTTGATGGCCGAGGAGCAAGCTTGATCAATCCTTCTCGATAGGGTCGGGGATTGTAAAGGCGCATAAGGTGATCGAGGTGAAAGGACATCCCTCCATTTTGCTCACGGAGAATTGGAGGAGAATCACTATTCTCTAGAAGGAGGGATGGATCTAGCCGAGGGTTACGCCATACCTCTTATAGAAGGCAATGATGATAGGGTCTAAGGACCCAACGTGAAAGGGTAAGTGTAAACACTTAGGAAACCGTCCACATGGGCAGTGATCGACTCCTCGGGCCAAGGTACCACAACATGTTTATCGACCCAGCGGCACTCCTCTTTAACTTTGTCATGAAGATCATCGGTTAACATGCATATGTACTTTGAGATTGGTTCACGTCGACCAGTTACATAGGAGTTTTTTTCAATCTTAAAATTAGCGATAGTAGGGCACCCTCCCAGAATGAAATCCTCAAGGGGAGGTTCCGTCGTAGCTCCGTTGCCGGCGGGCCGTGAAGAAGAGGCGGCCTCCTTTTGCGGTACGGTTTTAGAAGTTTTTGCCATTATAAAGTAGAAGATAAGGTAATTAGTATGATATGCGGTTTGCTTAAGATTCAAGAGATCTGGGAACGATATTTTCAAAGCAAAGAGATTTTTGAAGAGAAGCAACAATGAGGGAAATTTTGAGCATAAAGTTTGAGTGGAAGAAAGTGGCGGTACTTATAGCTTGCTGGTGGCGGCTTAGAACCGGTAGTGGCCGACCAGCAACTGACAAGCATTTAATGCCTCGGTAACTGAACCAATGGGACGTTTCAGTATCCACATGTTGCTGACATCATAATCGGGCTTGCTTGTGGCGATTTAGAACCGGTGGTGGCCGACCAGCAACTGATAGGAATTTAATGCCTCGGTAACTGAACCTACGGGACATTTCAGTATCCACTTATCGCTAACGTCATAGTCGGGCTCGTCGCTTATGCCATAGCATATCGAGACGTGATCGGAAAAGTTTATATTGTTTCTCGTCATCATCTCTTGGAGAAACGAGGGTACTATCTGTATACGGTCAAAATCAGGTTTGCCCTTTTTGTATGACTGATCGAGATTGGAATGCGATAAGCCAAAGTTTAGCCTCGTATTATATTGAACTATGATGCAAAGTTAGGTTGTCGAGCTCGTGGCCCTGAGACCAATCGAGATCTACCAAGATTGAGACCGAACAAGATAGAGATCGAAGGAAGCTTACCGAGCTGAATAACGGAAAGCCTAAATATTCGCAATCGGGCAAGGACCACGGCGTGAATTCCTGCACGTATCAAGAAGAGGCCGATTAATTAGCCAAACATGGGATTTCTTACCTTATATAAAATTGTACCTAGAGTAGGACTCCCCTACTATATAAAGGGGGTCTGATCATTTGTAAACAGATCATATTCACGCAATACTAAGCAATATACTGTCATTTTCTAGCTTTCATTCTCTTGTTATTCTGTTCATAAGCAAGTTGAAACATATTTGATTCAAGGGTGACTGAACTCGAGGGCCAAGGCTGTTCAATTCGTGTGGTTTGCATTATTTCTTTCATCATCAATATCAATATTAATTTATTCTTCTTTATTTGTACCAAGTTATATCACATGTCTTTAAAACCGCGTATAAATTCAATTGTTATCCGATTTTAGTGTAAACATACTTCCATAGCAAATGCGGATTCATGAATCATAATTCATAACAATTTAAATTGACTTAAAGTCTAAATATTAGCTAGGCAATGTGTACTATCAACCAAGATTTGGGAGGTGGAGTTTGTTCGTTTATTTTGGTAAAATAATCTAAAAGAATCAAAGTGGTTTACTTACAGTAGGTTTCAAACTTTGAACTAATAAACATATATAATAGTAATAAATACAAAAAGTAAGATCATTGCAAAAAAGATGTGGGAGGTGGGTTTTTTTTTGTTTATTTAGCTAAAACAATATCTAGAAAAATCAAAGAGTAGATTTTTATACTTTGTATTAAATTAAAAAGATCAAATAATAAATATAATAAGAATAATAATACTTTAAATGAATTATAGTTCTAAGTTTACCCAAAAGATAACCAAAGTCGATCATTCTCTTTAGTTATTCCATACAGCCTTAGCCATTTACTCAACCAACAAACCCAAGGTTAAATATTAGTAATATTTTGGAGAGGAAACCTTTTGGATGCAAGAAGAATTTTTTACTTTTGCTTCTTCTCCTAACAAATTAACAACTCGTGAATGTACCATATTGAATTAAGTAGTTAGCATCCAACTAACGCAATAGTACTAATGAACTTTAGCAGAATTGCAATTCTAGTTAATATTGCATGGCGTACCTGAATATGTCGAAATATTCATGACGTAAGTAGAATAATGTATATCCTTGGCATTAAAGCAATCCCAACTAATTTTTTTAGTAATTAAGAGTTAGAGCATAATAATCCACAAGTAGGAAAACGATCATGTACACTATAAAAAAAAATCTCTATCTTGACACTCTTCAATTGTTCAAAGTTAATTTCCTAAACCCATGAAATAAAAACTATAAATATAGCAGCACCGAAACGTAAGCAAATATTTTTTTCATGAACTCATTTTCCTCCAATTGAAGGAAAATGTTTTCCCTATTAAGAGAAAGGAAAACATTTTTCAAAATTCATTGTCAACCTTCCTCACCATATTCCCATCCCCACCGACCTCCACCAACCCACCTCCACACACCATCACCACCCACCCCACCCCAACCCCAACCCCAACCCC
>MU739586.1:18354-30525 GCA_026770625.1 Nicotiana glauca
GGGGTTGAGCAAGGAAACATGGGAACTAGGGGGATGGTGGGTGAGGAGAGTGGCATAAAAAAATACTTTCTTAAAAAAGTATTTTTTACTCTCAAACCAAATATTAAAAAATATTTTTCATTCACCAATCAAATAGAAAAAAATTAGTGATAAAACCGCTTATCTTTACATAAATAAAAATATAAATAAGATACCTATAGATTCATGTTGGAAGTGCAGGAAGATTGACTCAAAATACAGAATAATCGCTAATGTGAATTGTCTTTTGTTGTCATCCTTTAAGAGATTTTTATATGTAAATTTCTAGGGTGCTCGGTGGATATTATCAGCACCAATTGCTAGGGTTTTCTTTTTATGGATGTGTTTTTCTAACTTAAGAAGGATTGTATTTTAGATTTAGCAATCTTTTTTCCCCCTTAAATTTCTAACTCCTAAATATTAGGAAAATTTAATACAAATTTAATTGATTTAAAACCCCTAAATATTATAAAAATATTAAATGACTATTTTATCTAGAATAAAATATATTTTTAAAGAATAAAAAAGGCGAAAGATATTTCGCTAAGGACCTTCGTGCTTTTAATATAGTATTAGTCTCTATGCCCGTGCGTTGCACAAGTACTTTATGTCGAATACAATACGCATATAAAAAATTAATAAGCTTTCAAATACATAAATATTAATTATAAAATTTTTACGCAATCAAAGACTGGCGTCACAATTATACATTAAAGTTGCAAAACCAATCAAAGTATGCAACATATTTAATAATTTTTGTTATGCAATAATTTCATTAGTTAACTTTAATGATTCAGGAATATGGATGTAATATCTCAAGAAATACATTAATGATAGAGAGAAAAAAAAGATAGTCTTCGCTGGTTACTTTTTGAGAAGGTATTCTAATAACTTCCAATAAATATCTATTTTTTCATTCTCAACCTTATATTGTTATGAGGTATATATATGAGCATGTTATTTGAGACTCAACACCGACTTTTTCAAATACCCGTGTTGAGTTGCATATTATTGCGTGTCAATTATCACAAAAGTTTTTTTCTAATAATTCTTAAACGCGCAGATAGTTTAAAAGGTTTATTTGATTGTAAAAGAATATAAAACTACACAAAAAATTATAGAAGTATACTTCCTCGTGCTTGAAATGGTTTACTCAAATTTTTTATCAAAAAGCACGAGAGAGTCATCGTGTATATCTCAAAAGATTGCACAAAGATACCAATATAAAAATATATATTTTCACTACTAATTATTTTTGCTTAACAATCACCTTATCCTATGAAGGAATTTTATCTTCGGGACACATGTTTTAGCTAGACTACTTTTAAAAATAATAAAAATTACAATTAATTATTTATGCTGACAAGAGCGGCAAAATAATGTGGTATAGTAAGTTTGTGTGTATTACATTACTTAATCCAAATTTCCTTCGTATTCGACTTTAGCAGCTTAGCTAATGTATAATGGTTTTTCTTATATCAGTATTTGACTTGGACTTAGTAATTTGTCAGAAATTTTCATCATAGGCAATTTAAGCAACGAAAAAAAATGTGTTTGTAGGTTTGTTGAGCTAGGATTCCCATAAGAATTTGACCAAAAATCAACTTTGTAGATTTGGCGTATGTGTAATTTAAATCCAGATGATTTATAATTATATCCTTAAATTAAATAAATATTTAAGGTTATAAAAGTCGATCAATATTTGGAGGTTATTTTAGTTATTCAACATTTAGCATAAATTATTGCTGCTTTTATAATAACTAGTCTTCATGTACATGCGTTGCACGTAAATCTTTAGTTAATTATTTATGTGACGGAACAAAAAATTAAGCTTATTATAAAATTATATGAAAGAAAAAAGAATCCTGATAAAACAATTAACATAGATGCATCGCAAGCATGTAAATATGTTGTAAATATGACATAGATGCATCGAAAGCATGGATCTAGTGTGTTGGAACTAAATTGGTCAGTAGATATAAATCTATGTAAGAAACAATCATGAAGAAGATTTGCAGCTACACTTAATGCTAATGACGGAAATGTACCAAGTAGTATGGTGGAGAGGCACAACACAAAGGAGTACATCAATATTTGAATTCAAAATCCTTAATATTAGGAATTCAATTAGTTATTCTTACAATTTTATCTGAGATGTAATAAAGCTTGGTTTAATTTATCATGGTTAAAAAAATCTATTAATATTTTAAGAATTTCTATTTGACATAATCTTGAAATATATTTTTATATCCTTGAATAGAAATTAAAAAATAAGAGAAAAAAGCTACATAGAGAATCTTTCAGAAAAATTTACTTTTTGAGTACAAGATTAAAATATAGCATAGAGCATGTAACATCACCTTGTTATGTTCATTGGCTATCTATATAAACTCACCCGATTATTTTACCGTTTTTATCAGAATTATGACTCACTTTATTTGGTGAATTACTCGTATGATCTACAAGACTACAATTACTTTGTCAAACTTTTATTTTCCATCATTCTCCAGCATAATTATCAGAAAAAACTATGTAGGCGTAATACTTGAGCAGAGTTTGATATAGTCTGGATTGTAAAATTCACTCAAATATATTCGAGTGTATTCTATGTATCCATATGAATAACGCACTTGCTGGTCCAATGACTTAGAAAACCCTTTTTGTTTGAATATTTTTTCATGTACAATCACTTTTTCTTATGATGTAATACTTGATATAGTAGATTACCGTGTCAGAATTAATATGAACATCATGGTATCAAATTTAACACTTTAGATGCACAAATATAAAATTTAGATAAAAATATTGAGTAATATGACTTACCAATTCGAGACACGGAAAAAAAAACTACAAGAACTCTTGGACCATTCAAATTTAATTACAAACGACCACCAGGTTCTTCTATTCAATTGAGTTCATTAGGCCGATCAAACTACAACAACAACAAAAAAAGAGATAATACATAAAGTATCCATCAAACTTGTCCGAAAAAATTATTTACACACTTAAACTTTACGGGCGACCTTTTACCCTATTATTCTAAACTTAAGTGAATTTAATACCCCCCTTAAAAAACTGAACCAAGTCTTGTGGTGGTTGTGTTTACACGCGCCATAAAGTCCCCTATTTTCAGTTTTTCCATTTTTTTAAAATTTTAGTTTTTAAAAAACGAAAAATATTATGTTAAAAAATAAAAAAAAATCTGTTTTTACAAATTTGTTTTCTCAGTTTTTACAAAACATTTTTTTTAAAAAAAAAATAAAAAAATAAAAAATATATATTTTTAAAAAACGAAAATATTTTGTTGAAAATAATTTTTTCAGTTTTTAAAAAACAAAAATATTTTGTTAAAAAATGACATTTATTTTTCTGTTTTCAGGAAAAAAAATCAGTTTATACAAAAAAAAAATCAGTTTTTACAAAAAGAAAATCTTTAAAAACTGAAAAAAATAACATTTTTCAAAAACAAAAACACTTTGCTGGAATTTTTTTTCTTCAGTTTTTAAAAAACAAAAATATTTGTTAAAAAACTATTTTTTAAGTTTTTATAATTTGTTTTGCAAAATCTTTTCAGTATCTACTCAGTTTAAAAACTGAAAAAATTGTATCTACTCAGTTTAGATACTGAAAAAAATCTGCATAACAAATTGTAAAAACTTTAAAAAAATGATTTTTTAACAAAAAAATTTTTTTTTGTAAAATCTGAAAAAATAGTAAAAACTGAAGAAAAAAATAGTTTTAACAAAATATTTTCGTTTTTTAAAAACTGAAAAAAATATTTCCAACAAAATATTTTCTTTTTTGAAAAATATTTTTTTTTCTTCAGTTTTTCAATTTTTTTAAAGATTTTATTTTTGTAAAAACTGAAAAAATAAATTTTGTAAATACAGAAAAAAAAAAATTTTAACACAATATTTTCATGTTAAAAAAGAAAAAATGAAAAAGAAAAAAAAATATTAAGTTAATTAGTTATAATATCCTATTAGGAAGTGATACCTGGACCACTAAATTAGTTTTAAGTTTTTTTTTTTTTGCTTTCACGCGCAGCTACAACGTGAACTACACGTTTTGCGCAAAGGGGGTATTAAATTCACTTATGTTTAGAATAGTGGGGTAAAAGGTCGCCCGTAAAGTTTAGGTGTGTAAATGGTTTTTTCGGATAAATTTGATGGGTACTCTATATATTATCTCAAAAAAATTGGGAATCAGCATTAATTAAAAATACATAAAGGAATAAGAAGAAAGAAAAACAAAACCATGTTAGGAGAATAACGTAAATAAGGAGCACTAAAAGAAATAAAGAAGAGAAGTTTTTGACATAATTACATCCAAATACAATTGTGGCAAAAGGCACCGTATAACCCTTTTTATATTGGTAAAAGATGATTTAAAGTTTTCTTAATTACGTCGGAATGTTGTGGCCTTAATTAGAACTTCAACAATAAGTAGGACACTTGTTTTTATTGGTATAAAGATTTCGTGTATAATAGGATGTGTTTTTTGGTATTACGATTTTATCCATCAGGCAACTATCCTTTTTTAAAATATAATTTAATTTATGGAGGGTATAAAAGTCTATCAATATTTTAAGGATATTTTCACCGTTCAATATTTAGCGTGAAATATTCGTGCTTTTATAATAATATAGATAGATATAGACTAGTCTTATGATACGCATGTTGCGCATGTACACTATCTCAATTTAAAAAAGAATATTAAAATATTATATTTAATTTATAAAATAAAAGTATATGCTTCTGAAAATGATAAATGTTGATTATGTTAATATATTCAATTATAAACATATTTTAGTTTTATAATTTCATCATTCCAAATTCAAAAATTATCATTCTTCCTTCCCGATTTCAATATTCAAACATGCAATTTAAGAGATTTATAATTTTAGTTTTAAAATTCTAATTTAAGAATTTTACCCAAAAACGAATTAGGTTGATGAATGATATTAAATACAATAGTTTCCTGCTTATTATCTCTTCTTCTTTTTCTGCTTAAACCTACGATAATTTGACTTAGCTTTAATAGGGAAATTAAATATTAAATTTTCGGTTCTTTTTTCCCTTTTAAACCAATAAAAATCATATTTGTTTGGGATATATTAATTGAAAAAGGAGTTTCTCACTTGTTCTCTTCTTCTTTTTCCTTTTTTGCCATATGCAATTTTGAATTGCATAAAAATAAATTTTATTTGTATTTACAATTTTGTCCAACTTAAAATGCACTTACGAAGAATAAAAAAGGAAACGATATTTCACTAAGGGGCTTTGTGTTTTTAATATAGTATAGATAGATATATAAATATAGATATAATTATAGGTATAGACATAGATATAGATAGATATGTAAATAAGAAAATAGTTCAAAATAAACTAAATTTCACTATAAATATTTTCCAACTGATAATATCCTGATTTAACTTTGTATAACTATTAAGAAATTGAGAATAACACATCTTCCATAGTAAATAAGATATGATGTTACTTAATTTAATCAAAATATAAGAGAGAAAATATTATATTAAGAAAAAGAAACGTGAATCTTCATGCTATTTTGGACAAAAATGTGTTCCCTTCCGTTTTAAAGTAATGTCCATCTTTCTTTTATTTGCCATCAAATAAACACTTTAAATGAAATTTATTTTAAATTTGTTTTAGTCTTTGAATTTCAAAACACGGCACTTGAGAATAAGAGTGAAAAGTTCTACTGGAGTATTTGGTAAGAAAACATCTAAGTCAAAAGCGTGCTTTAGTAATTGAATTACAATTATTGGTTAAATATTTGATGTTGAAGTAATAAATTCTAGAAGGAAATAAATTATATAACTAAACTCTTACTCGATTTCAAAATTTTAATTATATAAGTTTATACATAGTTCGAATATGGAAAAATTTAATCAATAAACTTTAATTGTTTTTGTAATCCTATATATTAGGAAATAATTATGACTATTCCTAAATATTAGAGAAATAATTTAATTAATACCCCTAAATATTAGGTTATATATTAAAAGACTGTTTTGTCCAGTGTGACCTCTTTTTTAAAAGGGTAAAGAAGGCGAACAACATTTTGCTAAGGGCCTTCGTGGTTTTAATATAGTATATAGATATAGATATAGATAATAGTATCTATGTACGTGCGTTGCATATAAATCGTCGGTCAATTATTTATTCAATAGACCAATAAATTAAATTTAACGAAAGACTAAATAGAAGAATCTAAAACTGATGTAAAGCAATTTACATGGATAAAATACAATAACTTTTTAAATGCTAAAAATTAATGTTATTCCATTAACGTAGTACCTGAATTCACAATGACAGGATACCAGTTGAATCTACGAAAATAATCGATTTGCTTCAATCATAGTATCTGATTTTAAGCGTAGATATTTGTGCAATGATGTCATAGCTTATCAAATATATTTTTTGTAAACGCTATTATTAGTGTAGGTTCTTTGTATCGATGTAATTGCTCTTTAATGACCAGAACTCTAGCAGTCGACACCAATATCTCTCTTGAGAGTGTAATATATTGTTCCATGTGAGAAAATAGGTTGCTGATAGACTTTAAATACTCTTGCCTTATGTTTTGATGATCTAACAAACTTACTGTTAATAACCAGATAGGGAACCTGGCCTACTTGGACTGCTGCAAGCTTTAACGGATTCCATCTAAAGGCGAACTGCGACAGCTTCAGGAGCTAGGAACCCATACAAGAACCTGATACTCTTGTGATTTCCTCATAACAGTACAGAGTCAATTGGACACAGCTGGAAATAAAGTGACTGACGACACTATTTTTGCCGCACTGCACTGTCTGCTCACTCATTCTCTAACCAAACAAAGTACTCACATCTTTTCAAGTGATGTGATCCAGATGTACCCACAATGAGCTTTATACAAAACATCACCGGAAGGTTTCTGTTTCTCATTCAAGCCTCTCGCAAAAAAAAAATAGAGAAATCAATCCTCACAAGGTTGAAGAATAAGGTTGAATGCTACTACGGACCAGTTCCTAAAAGATAACCTGTTGTTGTCCTAGTTGAGTTGTAACCTTATTATTGTACTTATTGTATCTCCTAAACTGCTTACATAGAAGCATTTGATTAGGAATCCTCTTGAAAGTCCATAAACTCCTTGATGTGGATGAACAGTTTAAAGCAGCACTAACACCTTATGAACCAGATGGACAAGTCATACCTTCAAGGGAGAGTGAAGCATTGCCAATAGCATTTTCATTTGGAACTGATTCACCCTTACAGATTAATATTAATGTGCCATTGAAATCACCTAATCAGGTACTACATGACCTCATTACTCATCAGGAGTTGCCATTACAAATTCAGAATTCTTTGGTGGACCAGCAAAAAGAATTTGAGGAGGAAGGTGAAGATGAATCAAATGCTGAAAATTATAAAGGTGTAATGAGGGAAGGGGGTGTGTCTCCTACAGCAACTAATAGAAGTGGGAAGAAATTGAAAAAAAATCAATCTAAAGAGCCACTACAACCTACAAGGATCTTGCCTAGAAGGGCAGTCTCTACAGCGTCAAAATGATGATTAAGACTCAACAAGCTTTTCAGAGAGTGCTAAATATGCAAAAGGAACATGGCTTTTTCATTGTAGCACTTTTGGAGCCTATGCAGAAGAAGAAATTCATAGATAAATACAGAATAATAGGAATGGAAGCTGCAATTTCTAATATGATTGGGAAGATTTGGTTATTTCTTGATTCTGTGGTGGAATGGGATCTCTTAATGGACACTGAGCAATGAATGACCATCAGAATGTATCATCAAGATCTTGGTAAATACATTATGATGACATTTGTATATGCTAAGTGATGTGCATTAGAGAGATTGGAATTATGGGACAATATTTACTACTTAACTAGGGACATGGAATTGCCATGGCTAGTAGGGGGAGATTTCAATGTAGTAACGGGAGAGGAAGAGAAGATAGGTGGACTACCAGTGTACCCTCCTGAGTATGAAGATTTTACATTTTGTGTAAACTCTTGTGTCTTGTTTGATCTTGGCTACAAGGGTAGTCCATTCACATAGTGGAATGGGAGGCCAAATGAAGAGTGTATATTTAAAAGACTTGATAGAATCCTGGTGAACATGCCATTTCAAAACTTGTTTCCTACAATTGAGGTTGAGCACCTTATTAGGACAGGGTCAGATCATGCACCACTTTTGATGAGTTGTGGGGAGGAAGCTATGAAGTTTGCTAAACCATTCAAGTTTTTGAATTTTTGGACAAAACATAAAAATTTTTTATATGTGGTGAACCAGAATTGGATGGCTGATTTTATAGGGGATCCTTTCTTGATGTTCAAGTAGAAATTGAAGAGGGTTAAGAGTGCTCTATCTAAATGGAGTAAGTTAACCTATGGGGATATTTTCAAGCAGATTGCTATCAGGGAGGATGTGGTAAGGATTAAGGAGATGCTTTTTGAAGAAGATCCTAGTATAGAAAATAGAATAGTACTTCAACAAGCTCAAGTTGAGCTCAAGAAGTACTTGAGTCTAGAAGAGCAATACTGGAAATAAAAGGCAGGAATGAGCTGGTGTGAAGAGGGGGATAGAAATACAAGGTTTTTCCACAATCATGTTAATCGAAAAAGACAAAAATTACAACTGAAAAAGGATTCAGAATAGTTATGGAGATTGGATTGAATCTCAAGAGCTACTGTCCAATGCTGCAGTAGAGTTCTTTCAGAAATATTTTACTAAGGAGGAGGACCCTACAAGCTTTGATCTGTTGGACAATGTGCCTACAATGGTTACAAGGGAGCAGAATATAGAATTGTGTAGATTACCAACAAGGGAGGAAGTGAAAGCAGCAGTGTTTGCTTTTAACAGTGAGAGTGCAAGTGGTCCTGATGGCTTTTCAGGTTTATTCTTTCAGACATGTTGGGACATTGTAGGGGAAGACATACATAGATTTATGATTTTGTTCTTTGATGGTAGTCTTTTGCCTAAGTCAATAACACACACAAACCTTGTATTGTTGCCCAAAAAACCTAGAGTACAAACATTCTATGATCTTAGACCTATTAGTCTAAGTAATTTCATCAATAAGGTGTTCTCAAGAGTTGTTCATGATAGGTTGGAAAAAATTCTGCCTGCGTTGATCTCTTCAAATCAATCAGGTTTTGTCAAGGGAAGGAGTATTTTTTAGAACATCTTGTTAACTCAAGAGATTGTAACAGACCTAAGGCTGAGAGGGAAACCTGCTAATGTAGTTATTAAGCTAGACATGGCTAAGGCATATGATAGGGTGTCATGAAAATATTTGATGCATGTGTTAAGGAAGATGGGATTTGCTGAATGCTTCATCAACATGGTGTGGAATCTTATCTCAAACAATTGGTATTCAGTTATGGTGAATGGTCAAAATTCTGGTTTCTTTCATTATTCAAGGGGCGTGAAGCAAGGAGATCCTTTATCTCTAGCCTTATTCATCTTGTCAGCAGAAGTTTTGTCAAGATCCTTGAACAAACTATTTGAAGATAAACAGTTTAGGGGTTTTGGAATGCCAAAGTGGTCTGATCCTTTGAACCACCTTGCCTATGTTGATGATACCATTATCTTCGCATCTGCAGATCCTTATTCATTGCGGAAGATTGTTGATATTTTGGCACAATATGAGTATACCTCTAGACAGTTGATTAACAAGTCAAAAAGCTCAATCTATATGCATGCAAAAGTAGAAGGAGATATGACAAATTCAGTTGCTAATATTACAGGATTCTCAAAGGGAACCTTTCCCATAACTTACCTTGGTTGTCCAATATTTTACACAAGAAGGAGAAAAAATTGCTACAATGATCTAATCCAGAAGGTGAAAGCAAAATTATACTCTTGGAAGGGGAAACTGTTATCCTATGGAGGAAAGGCAACATTGATATCCAGTGTTTTTCAAAGTATGCCTACACACATTCTCTCAGTCCTTGATCTACCTAATAATGTAATGGAACATATACATAAAACCTTTGCAAGATTTTTCTAGAGTAATAAAGAAGAAAGAAGGAGTAGACATTGGACAAAATGGCAAAACTTATGTCTTCCTAAGGAGGAGGGAGGAGTAGGTTTTATATCCTTGATTGATGTATCAAAGGATTTGTTTGCAAAGTTATGGTGGAGGTTCAGAACTACCAAATCCCTATGGTCCAAATTCATGTGGAACAAGTATTGCAAGAAAGAATTACCAACAGTAGTTCAATTCAAGGAAGGGTCACATGTATGGAGGAAAATTATCACGACCGGGATTTCCCACCATCGGGAGTCGTGATGGCACCTACTAACGGAGCTAGGCCAGCCAAACAGTAAACATTCTTTGAAAATTCCTCAACACTATAAATATACGAAAATAATTAAATAAAAGCGGTTGACTTTAAGCTTATAAAGCTAAAATCAAAATGCGGAAGTTGAAACACATCTCTACCCAGAGTCTGGTGTCACTAGCTCACGGACTGCTATAGAGTACTAAAAACAAGTCTGAAATGATATTACACATTGTTTGTCTCGAAACAAAGAAAAACAAACTAAAACATAGAAGGGAGTTCGGCCTGCGAACGCCAGCTAGGCTACCTCGTGAGTCCCTGGACTGAAGACAGCTCCCGGGCAATCCTACTGTTGCTGTCCAAAAGCTGCTCCTGGATCTGTGCAAAAAGATGCACAGAGTNAGGAAAGAATACCAAAACTAAATAGTTAAAAGGGAGGGAAACATGCTATGGGGGAGTATAATCCGGATATAAAAATCATCAACTTAAATAAGAAACAGGGCACAACAATAATCAATAGAGACAAGAAATCCAACAGTTGCACGGCATCAACCTTCGTGCTTTTACTCTCATCCTCACCCAAAGCAATCAAATAAAAATGCACGGCATCACCCTTCGTTCTTTCCTCACATAACTCTCATTTCATGGCACAGAATGATCCTTTGTGCAAATATAACCAACAATGGCACGGAATGACCCTTCGTGCATAATATAATCAACAATAGCACGGAATGGCCCTTCATGCATAATATAATCAATAATAGCACGGAATGTCCCTCCGTGCGAATATAATCAAACCATGGCACGGAATGTCCCTTCTTGCGAATATAATCAAACAATGGCACGGAATGACCCTTCATGCATAATCACTCTTCCTCACCCAAACATCAATCACAACCCAATGGGCGAGGGAAATAAATAATAACAAGAAATATCCCGGCAAGGGAGCAATATCAACAACTTACACATCCCGGCAAGGGAGATAATCACATCTCTTTCCAATTCTTGCATTTCTTACTCGATAGTATTTTATTATTTGAGCCAACACTCCAAAGAATTCACAATTCATAAATAATCCTCAAACTTCTCACATTATGTAGAAAATCATTAATTAGCTTGGAAGAGTCCCAAAGTATGCCAAAACAAGTACCAACAGAGACCCACGGTCATGCTAGACACCGGTGTATAGATACTCGTCACCATGTCTATACACCATACTCGATCATTTAGCAATTAACAATTAATAACACTCTAATCATATTCCCTCAAGCCAAAGTTAGATCAAACACTTACCTCAAACGCCCGGACTGCGCACGCAAATCGAGGTAACTATAAGTGAGGTTTTAAAGGCCTCGGAAGTGCGGAATAAGGGAGAAATCCGGTGATGACCCTTTGGGTTCGTCACATTCTCCACCTCTAAAACAACCGTTCGTCCTCGAACGGACAAAAGAAATAAGTACCCGAGTCAGGAAATAGATGAGGGTAACAGCTCCGCATATCAGACTCGGACTCCCAGGTCGATGCCTCAGGAGGCTGACCTCTCCACTGGACACGCACTGAAGGAAAACTGTTTGACCTCAACTGTCGAACCTGCCGGTATAGAATAGCTACCGGCTCCTCCTCGTAGAACAGATCCTTGTCCAACTGAACAGTGCTGAAATCTAACACGTGGGTAGGATCGTCGTGATACCTCCGAAGCATAGACACATGAAACACTGGATGCACAACTGACAAGCTAGGTGGCAAGGCAAGTCTGTAAGCCACCTCTCCCACACGATCAAGAATCTCAAATGGGCTAATGAACCTAGGGCTAAGCTTGCCCTTCTTCCCAAATCTCATCACGCC
>MU739586.1:36196-111066 GCA_026770625.1 Nicotiana glauca
ACTCTAATCCTATTCCCTCAAGCCAAAGTTAGATCAAACACTTACCTCAAACGCTCCAAAAATCCACTCAAACCTCTAGTATAGCTTTACCCCATGAATTCACCACAAAATCGCTCGAATCTAGTCACAAATTACTTGAATGTATCAACAAATGCTAATTGAATCAACTTGAATGCATGAAAATGAATTTCCCAAAGTTTTACTCAAAAATTCCCAAAATGCCCTCGGGGCCACGTGGTCAAAACTCGAGGTTCAAACCAAAACCCGGTTACCCATTCCCCCACGAGTTCATATCTATGATTTGTTTTCAAATCGGACCTCAAATTGAGGTATAAATCCCCAATTTTAGGAAACCCTCGGTTCTACCCAAAATCCCCATTTTCACCCATGAAAAACCTTGATTTTAAGATGAAAACATGATAAATGATGTTAAAGATTGATGAAATTAAGTGAAAATAAACTTAAAAATGGTTTGGAGAAGGAAGGGTTCTTGAAAATTGCAGGGCTGCGGATGTGGGAATTGCGAACCTTAGTTCGCATTTGCGAACACTGTGCATTTTGCCAGGCTTCGCATTTGCTAGACTTTGGTTCGCATTTGCGAACTTGGGCCATTTGGGGAAGGTTCGCATTTGCGTACATCTGGTCGCATTTGCGATCATCAGCCAGATTCTCCTTCTTCGCATTTGCGAAGAAAAGTTCGCATTTGCGAAAATTGGCCTGCCTGGGCTGGTTTCGCATTTGCGAATCATCTTTCGCATTTGCGATAGCTGGCATCCGCATTTGCGAGCCCTGGCTTAGCATATGCGAAAATTGCAGAAGCCTCATACCATATTTTTAAAACATGAGAAATGCAATCCGATGCCTATCCAAAACTCACCCCGAGCCTTCAGGGCTCCAAACCAAACATGCACACAACCTCAAAAACATCCTACGGACTTACTCGCACAATCAAATTGCCAAAATAACATAATATACATAAAATCAAGTCTCAAAACACATGATTTTCTTCTAAGTTTCATAAACTTTCAAATTTGGAACTTATAGTCCGAAACACGTCATACGACGTCCATTTTCAACCAAACTTTACAAAAAGTGCTTAAACCAATATATAAGACTTATACCGGGCGTCGGAACCAAAATACAAGCCTGATACCATAGTCTTTTAATCAATTTCATTTTCATTTTCCTTAACAAATTTTAGAAAAATAATTTAACAGAAAAATTTTTTAACTTGGGTTCTAGACCTCGGATTTCGACTCTAGGCACATGTCCGAGTCCCATATTTTTCTACGGACCTTCCGGGACCGTTAAATTACAGGTCCGGGCCCGTTTACCAAAAATGTTGACCGAAGTCAACTTTAATCATATTAATATCAAAATTTTTTAATTTTTTCACAGATTTCACATATTTCAACATAAAAGCTTTTCGGCTATACGCCCGGACTGCGTACGCAAATCGAGGCAACTATAAGTGAGGTTTTAAAGGCCTCAGAAACGTAAAATAAGGGAGAAATCCGGTGATGACCCCTTTGGGGTCATCACAAAAATGTTCGAGACAAGGGAAGAAATAGAGCATGATATCCTACGGGAGATTAATAGAGGATCTACTAATGTGTGGCATGAAAACTAGACAGGATTGGGGGCATTGTATCATGTTTTACCCTAGGAATTCCCCATCAATGAAGATTTGGAAGAGGTAGCTTATTTGAGAGAGGAGGAGCAATGGAATGATCAAGTGTTAAATCAAAACTTTACCCAAGATATTGCTGACCATATTAGAGAAGAGGTATATTTTGCAGATGCCAATGAATATTGGGATACCCCAAGATGGATGCCTACACCATCAGGTAGGTTTACTGTTAGTAGTGCTTGGAGGATTCTAAGACATAGAGAACCAAGGAATCAAGATTTTGCTAAAATCTGGACTAAGGGATTGCCTTTCAAAATTTCCTTTTTCTTGTGGAGAGTTTGTAAGGGAAAGGTTCCGACTGATGATATATGGAGGAGATGGGGTCATATGGTAGTGTCTAGATGTTGGTGTTGTATTGCACCACAGGAAGAGTCTTTTCAGCGTCTTTTCCTTACAAGTGAAACAGCAAAGAAAATGTGGAGAACTTTCACACAAGCTGCAGGTTTGGGGATAAATTTGGTACAAGTACATCAGGGGGTAAGGGCATGGTGAAATGCCAAATGTTGTCCTAAACTAAAACCTTTATATCAGGTTGTCCCATCTGTGATTTTATGGGAACTTTGGAAGAGGAGGAATACAATGAAGTATGGTGGGCAGTCTCCTGTAGTAGGGTGATTCATGAAGTGAATAAAACATTATTCTATCTAGCAAAAGTTAGATACCATTGGCTATCTAATATCCCTCTTTTGTGGCCTCATATGATCAGATTCTTTGAAAGTTACAAGCCATTTGTAGTCACTAAGAGGGTAACATGGCAGCTTCCTTATGAAGGTTGGTACAAGTGCAATACTGATGGAGCTTCTAAGGGAAATCCGGGTCCTAGTTCTTATGGATTTTGTGTGAGAAATCACGAAGGAGACTTAGTCTTTGCTAAGGAAAAGGAGATAGGAATGGCAACTAACATTGTAGCTGAAGCTAAAGCAATAGTAGAAGGGCTGGTTTTTTGTGTGGAAAGGTAGTTTCATCCTTTGATTATGGAGACTGATTCTTTAGTGTTGAGGAATATTATAGACGGTGAATGGGAGACTCCATGGTGTATAGGGGTTGAAGTGAGGAAGATCAAGGAAATAAAGAGTACATTCAATGTACTCTTTCAGCATGTGTTTAGAGAGGGCAACAAAGTTGCAGATTTTTTAGCTAACCTTGTGTTTACTTGTGCAGGTAAAGTCTACTTTCACTCTATCCATGATCTTCCACCTAGAGTAAAAGCTTTGATTAATATGGACAAAGCTCAGATGCCCAATCTTAGGATTCGAGTTGCAAAAAGGAAAGCCATAACTTAATGCATGCATGCATTCAAGTTTCTTAATAGTACATAATCCTCGGATGGTGATTTTAGTGTTTTGCCATCAAACCTTTGAAAGAAAATCAAGGGCAGACATAGGTGTATTGCCTAAGAAGGCTCGAAAAAGACAATGGCATCACAAGATTAAGATCTTATGGCAAGATACCAAACAAATAATTCCAAATGGAATTGCCATGAGGGTCTGGAAAACTAAAGTAGAACATACGACCAAGGCATTGAGCCTTGCAAGCATGCTGGTTTGCACATTTTCATGTATCAAAATGAACAAAATTGATTAGGTGTGGGTTCAAATACCAAGCAATATAGTACCCAATGTAGTCAAGAGCAGGGGGATATCAAAACAAGGAACTTGGGGTCTCGTGGATAGTACATTGTTTAATACATGAAGCAGATTTCAAGTATGGATACCAAAATGCACGAGAAGGACATATACCCTTCAATTTTGGACACCAGAATATACGACCAAGGCTTTCAGCCTTGCAAGCATGCTGGTGTTCACATAGTCATGTATCAAAAGAAGCAAAATTGCTCAGGCGTGGCAATGTAGTACCCAATGTAGTCAAGAGCATGGGGTGACCATAACAAGGAAGTTGAGGTCTCGAGACACCAAAAAACATGATTCATAGAAGCCGAGATTTGTCCCTAATGGTCCATTACATATACAGGAAACTACATTATTGTATGTTGATCTGCAGAATAGGTATGTGTACAGCAGGTTGGTGCTTTGCATAACTAATCTACTATTAGCATCGTGCAGGTTTTGCTTTGTGCTATGGTTGTCAATGAGGCTATTCTGGATCCCAAGAGTAGCAACTGGGATTTCAATACATAAGAAGGAAGCTGCAACAATTCAATGTGATATTAGTGTGATTACACACTCATTCTGGAGATGTTACTGCAGTAGATAAGGTAAATGTGATGAGGAGGCATCAACTTATAGCTCTACATTGTGTTGATTGGATCTTTATAGCTTTGACGAGTTCACTCTGTTGGTGTTTTCATTTGGAACTCAATTTGGTCTTTGGAATACATACTTTGGCACCCGGTGAGAGATTTATAGGTGCTACTTGGTATTTGCCATTGCCATTTGGATTCACATACACAGGTAGAAGATGGACTTATGCTGCAATACATGATGTAATATCTAGCTTAGTAGATTTTTATCTTCCATTAGTAGTAGATAGTATTTTCATTTTTATGGTACTTTAGACTCCTTGTAAGTTTTGGACCCTTGTTTGGGATTTTATTTATATATTAACCACTAGGCAGCATGCCTAGTGGAATATTTGCTTAAAAAATAAAAATACTGGTGATAGTTCCATGATGGCAGTCGAAGGCGAGGAGATTGGATATGACTCAACTTTTTCTTTGATGACTCAATCAGATGATGATGAAGACAATGGCAACAAAGAGGTAAACTTAATGTCTGTTCAGAGAAATATGAAATCCTATTCTTTAAAAAAAAACTCATGTGTTTAGTTGATGTTTTAATCACTGCCTTTCATAGTCTTGCGGAGGATAGGGATTCTTTGATCTTAGAATTAGGAGAATCTGAACATACTAGAGATGACTTAGTGACTGCAGTTACTGACCATAAGAAAACCATTGAAATTTTCAGAAAAGAAAACAACGATCTGTTGGCAAAAATTGCAGACCAAAGGGAAACAACAGTGAAACCATTGACTAAGTCAAAACCTAAAAGTGCTGAAAAGGAAAGGAGATAGAAAGTGAGGGATACATTAGGCTTGAAAATTAGGTGAAAGCTTTGAGATTTAGGATGTGTGCTGAAATTGAGAAAAACGAGCTTCTCCAAATAAATCTAGACAGAGTAATGAATGATCTTGAAAAATCTCTAAAGTGGACCTGGTCCTCAGAAGCTACCACAGCCTTGCTCACTAATGATTGTGAAAAAAGGCAGGGAGCAGGGCTCCAAAGGGAGAAAACTCCTCACAACCCTCATATTAAGTACGTCATTGTCTCTGATAACTGACCTCGTACCCGATGTGGGAACACTGGGAACTTCAAGGAAAGTGTCCAGGCCAAGAATCAATCAGTTCAAAAAGAAAAAGTGGTTGCTAAAATTGCGACTACAAAAGAGGGACCATGCTCCACTCACAAAAAATGCACATTACCTGCATGGACTAAGAGAATTCTTATTCATACTCTTAATTACTACAAGGGACCCAAGCTTTTTTGGGTTCCTAAAACGAACTCCTAATCTCTTGTGCAGGGAACAGTGAAAGGAAGCGGTCGGCAGTGGTTCATGGATAGTGGATGCTCGAAACACATGATCGGGAACACCACAAACTTTCTTTCACTAAAAGCCCTGTAAGGAGGGAGTGTATCCTTTGGCAATGGCAAAAAAGGGTACATTCTTGGAGTTGGAAAAGTTGGGAATTCACTCACTCATTCTATTGACAATGTGTACTATGTCAATGGGCTTAAGTACAGTCTCCTAAATGTTTCTCAAATCTGTGATAAAGTAAACAAGGTGGAATTCTTGTTCAAAATATGTATAGTCACTAACCTTGTGACCGGTGAAATATTACTGGTAGCCAAAAGATACAAGAACATCTATGTTGCTAATTTCGTTACATAGTGGTGATCTGAGTTGTCTAAAAGCTGTTGACGATGATGCTGAACTATGGCATAGAAGACTGGGTCGTGCAAGCTTTTCCCTCCTGAACAAACTAATTTAGAAAGACCTGGCCCATGGTCTACCTAAGTCACAATTCAAGATTCAAAAAGTCTGTGATACCTGTGCTAGAGGAAAACATATGAAGTCCTCCTTTAAGTCTAAAAGAGATATGAGCACCTCAAAGCCGCTTGAGCTTCTGCATATGGATCTGTGTGGACCTATGAGGGTCCAAAGCAGAGGAGGGAAGAGATACATTTTTGCAATTGTGGATGACTATTCCAGATTCACGTGGACTCCGTTTCTCATAACAAAAGATGAAACTGTTGAAGTGTTTGTGGCCTTTGTGAAGAAAATCCAGGTGAAGATGGAGTCTAAAGTTGTATGCATTAGATCATATCATGGGACAAAATTTGAAAATGTCAAATTTGATGAATTTTGTAATGAAAATGGCATCACTTACAACTTCTCAGCTCCCAAAACTCCCCAACAAAATGGAGTAGTAGAAAGGAAGAACAAAACTCTAGAAGAAATGGCAAGAACAATGATGATTGACAGTGGAATTGCAAAGAACTTCTGGGCTGAAGCTGTCAACACTGCCTGCTACTTAGTGAACAGGTGCATAATCAGATCAATTCTGAATAAGACCCCGTATGAATTGTTGAATGGAAGAAAATCCAAGCTAACTCATCTAAGAACATTTAGATGCAAATGTTATGTTCTCAACAATGGAAAGGATCAGCTTGGTAAAGATGCCAAGAGTGACGAAGGAATATTTCTTGGTTACTCTTCCCAAAGCAAGGCTTACAAGATATATAACAAGCAGACTCAATATGTTGAGGACAATGTCCATGTTATTTTTGATGAATCGTATCCATCATTTGAGAAGAGTGTTGAGGAAGATCAAGATGGAGAACCCTTACTCGTTCCTGGTGAAGTAATTAACATGACAAACAGAAAGGCAGATATGATGAGTCAAGTAAAGGATCCAAATGAAGACAACGATGCCTCTTCATCAACTGAACCAAGCACCTCAATTACAACCACTGAAGCTGAAGAATGGTTGATGTAGTTTAGGGAACTCCATTAGCACTTGAGAGAAGGATTGAGGAAAATCAGCCAAACATACCTTCCTCCTCTCAGAATGAACCTCAGGCGTCTAACTGGAGACACAAAAGCTCTCACCCTATAGACAACATCATCACTCCTATAGATTTTGGAGTACAAACCAAGTTAAGAGCCAGAAATTCACTTGCCTTTTCAGCCTTTCTCACCCAGATAAAACCCAAAAACATCAAGGAAGCCTTGAAAGATGCAGATTGGATTACAACCATACAAGACGAGTTGTATCAGTTTGAGAGAAACAATGTGTAGAACCTGGTACCGAGACCCCCAGATCGAACCATTATAGGATCCAGGTGGGTATTCAGAAACAAGATCGATGAATATGGAATTACCACAAGGAACAAGGCCAGGCTAGTGGTCCAAGGCTACTATCAAGAGGAGGATTGACTATGATGGAATGTTTGCTCCAGTGGCTCGCAAGGAAGCTATCAGAATTCTAATCACTTTTGCATCTCATATGGAATTCACTTTGTTCTAAATGGATGTCAAGAGTGAATTTTTAAATGGACTCCTTAAGGAAGAAGTCTATGTGAAGCAACCCCCAGGGTTTGAATGTCATGAGCACCCTGAATATGTATTCAAACTGGACAAAGCTCTGTACGGGCTAAAGTAGGCTCCTCGAGCTTGGTATGAAAGACTATCAAAGTTCCTCTTAGAAAATGGTTTTAAGAGAGGAAAATTGACAATACTCTTTTCTTAAAGAAACAAGGAAGGAACCTGCTCATTGTTCAGGTTTATGTTGATGATATCATTTTTGGAGAAACAGCTGACTCTCTGTGTGAAGAATTTGCAAAACTTATGGGAAGTGAATTTGAAATAAGCATGATGGGGGAATTAAACTTCTTCTTGGGTCTTCAAGTAAAACAGTCCCCAAAGGGTACTTCCATTTGTCAGCAAAAATACATCGGGGAACTCTTGAAGAGGTTCGACATGGAAGCATCAAAGGTCATAGACACTCCCATTGCAACTTCCACTCGATTGGACATGGATGAAACTGGATCTCCTCTGAATCAAACAATGTATAGAGGCATTATTGGGTCTGTCCTCTATCTCACTGCCAGTCGATCTGATATTATTTTCAGCGTGGGGCTGTGTGCAAGGTTTCAATCAAATCCTAAGGAATCTCACTTGAAGGATGCCAACAGAATACTGAGATATCTCAAAGGAACACAGGACCTGGTGCTGTATTATCCATCAGGTGACAGTTTTAATCTGATTAGGTATGTTGATGCAGACTATGCAGGTTATCTTGTGCACAGAAAAAGCATTTTTGGAATGGCTCACTTCTTAGGTTCATGTCTTATCTCTTGGGGAACAAGGAAGCAAAATTCAGTGGCTTTGTCAACAGCTGAAGCTTTATATGTAGCTGCAGCATCCTGTTGTGCTCAATTTCTATGGATCAAGTAGCAACTGGAGGACTTTGGGGTATTCACTGAGAGTGTGCCCCTTTTATGTGACAACACCAGTGCACTCAACATGGCCAAGAATCCAGTTTAACATAAAAGGACAAAACATATTGATATGAGGCATCATTTTTTGAGAGATAATGTGGATAAAGAGTTGATATGTATGAAGTGCTGCAGCACAGAAGATTAAATTGCAAACATTTTCACCAAGGCACTAAGTAGAGAACAGTTTGAAAGAAACAAAGTAAAGCTCAGACTGTTGAAGCCAAATTAAGAACTTGATTCCTTTTTGGCTAGCTCTTTTCCTTAAGAAATAACTGGCTCAAAGTGTTTTCTGGCCATGTCTATCTCACTTCAATACCGTTGCAGTTAAACACGCATGATGAGCATAGAGGCGATAGATACAGTGTATGAATGATAAAGGAGGATTGATTCTTTTCCAAAAAAAAAAATTCAAGAACCAGGTTCTTGTACCAAAGGTTAGTAATTTTGTGCATCCTTTTAATACGCTTCTTAAAAATAGCACAAAATACAACTGCCATGCCATCATATTTTCAGATCCTACTGTCACGTCCCTTCAATTTTAAACATTCTATCTCCCTCTGAAACATTGCAATTCTCCACGCCCAACCGTCATTTCAGAATCGGTGCCTATTCCTCTCCCTTCATAATTATACTCTCCTTTTAAAAACCCTCTCTTCTGCTCTTCTTAACCATAATTCCTACTCTAGAATCACCCAAAAAGGAAGGATCATCACACCACTTCTTTCAATGGCTGAGAAAACTTCCGATCTCTCTACCTCAGCTGTAATAACCACTGACCCATCTATGGAACCTCTCGTTTTCACTGAGCCTTTGTTACCCTCTATCACTACTACTACTGCAGTCACACCTTCCCCAGTTTCCCAATCTCTTCCCAACTCATATACCCTTGAAACTGTTGTTCTGTTATCCCCATCGTCTATTGTTCCCACCAGTCAAACCCTAAGTGGAGAACAAGGTCAAAATACTGAGTTCACAAAGGGTTCTGCCATCGTTGCCACCGATTCCATGGTAGTGAAAGCATCGGTTGAAGAAGAGAAAGATGTCGTAATTGTGTTTGTAGTATCCCCTGATGGGATATTGCATGAAATTACTTCCCAGAAAAATAAGAGACATGGTGTGGCGGGAAAAAGGGCCATTGTGGTTGTTTAAGGGAATGCAGTAGTAGATACTATTGGGGCATCACATGAGGATCCTGATCCCTATCCGGAGAACCTAGGTCAGGGCTCTCATCCCTAGGACAGTGTTGTCCCTACATTCGATGTTTTGCCCCTGGAAATTCAAGCACTTGAAATGCGATCCAGTGATGACGAAGACCTAGACAATGTGGCTCTTGATGTGTTCATAAGTAAGTGAAGGGTTGTGTCCACCCCTGAGTCTGAAATCAAACGACCTACTACCAGGCTTTAAGTCAAAATGGCCTACAATTCTGCTCTTCAAAAGAGCAAGAAGAGTAGTAAGAAGAAAATAAAAAAGTTGGTAAAGGATAGTGTACTTGTAAGTGATAAAGCTATCCATGTAGTCCAGGTGGAAGAACGAACCCCAGAGGAACCTGGTTCACTTCTTAGGCGGTCCTCAAAAAAGGCAAAGTCGATTTCAATGGAGAAAGGGTCAACATCTAATTCTAATATGAAGGAGGTAGTGAGTGAGTTTTCCATGTCTGATGAGGATGTACTAATCAAGTCCAAGGGAAAAGGCAAAGCCAGTGGAGAGAAGTTTGGGAAACGCAAGTCTGAATCTGTTGAAGAACCTATTTCTGTGAAGAAAATAAGAAGTGGAGTCACCGTTAGCTCTAAGCTCCTGAGGCATCAAAAAGTTCTATTGGGTCGTACGTTTGACCCAACAATCTCTGAGATAGCCGGAATGCACCAAATTCTGGAAATGGTCGAGTTCCAACAATGGGTGCATCTATTTTACATTGATGCACCTAATGATTATGAGGAGGAGGTACAAAGTTTCTTCGCTAGCTTCTTTTCAGTTGATACTAACCATGTCTATGCTTTGGTCAATAGGGTGGACATCGTCTTTGATGTAAAATCGCTTGGAGAAATTTTAAAAGTTCCTACAATTGGTGTGTCGAGTGTAGGAGATGTTTGTCAGTATAACTTCCGCAAAGCAATGGTGAAAGACAATGCTAATCAGAAAGGGGACCAGATCTATAAGAAAACAATACTCTCGGTTTACCAGTTGCTGTTTGAATTGGTTAACAAAGTCCTGTTGCCTCGAGCTGAAAGGAGATCAGTGACTTCTAAGTCTGACCTATTCCTAATGGAGCAACTGGACGGTTTCAATCCTGTGAGTCTGCCTGCCATTATGATTGAACACATGCAAAAGTTTGCAACCTTCAAGGACGAAAATCATGGCCTTCCCTATGGATTCTTGCTTACTCCAGTGTTTGAATTCCTTAAAGTTCCACTGGGCATAGGCAAAGTGGGGACTCAAAAGCAGACCTTCTCACAGATAACTTTAGAAAAGTGTGAGTGCGTGGAAAAGTATGGGGAAGAGGGCGGGGTAGAAAGCACATCAACTGTTTCTCAGCTTATCAACGCCCAGAATAGTGCAGCTGAGGAAATTCGTCGGTTGAAGGCCAGGAATACTATCCTGGAAGGTCAGCAAGCCCGAGGGGTTCCCATATCGAATGATGAAGTGACTCGCTTGACACAGGAAAAAGCTGATCTTTGGGCACAAGTTGAGAACCTGAAGACAGAACTACTCAATGAGCAAAAGTCGGGAGATGCCCGAATTGACCTCATTCTCCAGACACTTGTTGTAGCTACAAGCCTTTTCCTCCTAGTGCCCCCCAAGTACCCTTCAGTGATCAGTTTTATAGATATGTTTCTCATGTTTTGTTTCTTTGTTGATGGTTTGGCGGATGTTTTTTTTTGTTTTCTTTTTTTGATGGTTGGGATGAACTACTACTGCTTCTATTAACAAGTCCAATATTTCCTCTTCCTTTTTCAAAAGGCAGAGGCATATTAAATCATTATTAATATAAATCCTCATTTTATTATGTCAATACTCTCTCCCTCTCTCTGTTCTATTCTCTATCATGATTGTGTGCACATATGTGGCATGAGTTAACTTATCTGGACTTATTTGTGTTGTTGTTCTTTTTAATGATGCCAAAAGGGAGAAAATAGGACTCAGGGGGAAACACATGGGGCAACTTGTTCTTAATTTCTTAATGATCTGACCATATAAACTATTGTTACAATAAGGCATAGTCTCAGGGGGAACTCTATGTTCTCCTGAGTTCCCTAATACTTTGAAATTGGTTCTTACTGCCTTAATTCTACCTTATACATGTTAAGTTTGTCATCATCAAAAAGGGGTAAATTGATAGGTTTAAATACTCTTGCCTTATGTTTTGATGATCTAACAAACTTACTGTTAAAAACCAGATAGGGAACCTGACCTACTTGGACTGCTGCAAGCTTTAACGGATTCCAGCTAAAGGCAAACTGCGATAACTTCAGGAGCTAAGAATCCGCACAAGAACCTGATACTCTTGTGGTTTCCTCATAACAGTACAGAGTCAATTGGACACAGCTGGAAATGAAGTGACTGACGACACTGTTCCTGCCGCACTGCATTGTCCGCCCACTCATTCTCTAACCAAACAAAGTACTCACATCTTTTCAAGTGATGTGATCCAGATGTACCCACAATGAGCTTTATACAAAATATCACTAGAAGGTTTATGTTTCTCATTCAAGCCTCTTGCAAAAAAAACAGAGAAATCAATCCTCACAAGGTTGAAGAACAAGGTTAAACGCTACTACGGACCAATTCCTAAAAGATAACATGTTGTTGTCCTAGTTGAGTTGTAACCTTGTTATTGTACTTATTGTATCTCCTAAACTGCTTACCTAGAAGCGTTTGATTAGGAATCCTCTTAAAAATCTGTAAACTCCTTGAGTTTATGTTGTGACAAGATTTAGTCATAAGGAAAAGTCTTTGTAATTGTAGAGTTGCAAAGTGGCTTATGGTAAGAGTACCACAATTTAGTTGAGTAAATCGTTTGTAATAGAAATTATTGTAAAGTGGCTAGTACTAAGTAGATTACAAGTTAGTGAAGTTAAAAGCCTACATGTATGGGTCATGGTTTTTTGATCCCTTTGTATGGGATTTTTCCACGTAAAAATCATCTGCCTTATTTACATATTGTTTTATTAGTTTTCCCAGCAAAATCTTTAGAGGACCAGGTACTCTATGGTTTGGAGGACCCATACAAACTAATAGTTGCAAAAAAAATATAGCCAAATATTAGGGATTGTCAAGCCTTTCTTTTAAACATTGGAAAGCATGCTGAAAATATATTTGGAAGAATTTTAAAGCATATCCTTCACTTCTGAAGTTAGAAACAAAATTCCGAAAGCGCGTGTAACGACCCGACTGGTCATTTTCCTTTCTAGAACCCCATTCTCCTAAATAAGACTTCTCGTACTTGCTTTTACTTATTTATGAATTATGGTGATGGTTGGTCCGGAATTTGGAAGAGTTTGGATTGAAATCGGAACACTTGGTTCCTTAAGGTTGGCTTAAAGGACAAGTTTGACTTTGGTCAATATTTTGAGTAAACGATCTCGGAATTAGAATTTGAAGGTTCCAACAGGTCCGTATGATAATTTTGGATTTGGGCATATGTCCGGATCGAGTTTTGGATGACCTGGGAGCACTTTGGCGCCTAATAGTGAAAGTTGATTCCTTAAGGATTTTTGAAGTTCTTTAAATTTAGTTTGGAGTGGGTTTTTGAGATATCAAGGTCTGGACATAATTTCAAGACCGAAAATAGTTCCATATTATCATTTAAGACTTGCACGCAAAATTTGGTGTCAATCCGAGTAGTATAAGTACGTTTTGTCACTTTGGAAGTAGATTGAAGTACTTGAAGTTCATAAGTTTGATTCAATTGGTTTTATAGTGTGATTCTCAGATTTAGCGTTGTTTTGAGCATTCTGAGGGTTCGAGCAAGTCCGTTTTATGATTCCAAACTTGTCAGTATGTTCGAGCGGGGCCTCGGGGGCCCCAAGCATCAATTGGATGAGGCTCGAGTTAAGTTAGAAATTTGAGAAAGAGCTGAAGCTCCAGTTCTGTCATAACCGCACCTGCGGTTGAAAAGCCTCAGGTGCGAGACTGCAGAAGGAGGAGCCCAGGTTCCACAGATGCAGCTCCTCTTTCGGAGAAGTGGACGATCCCTCGCAGAAGTGAGACCGTAGATGCGGTCCTCTAACTGTAGGTGCGGAAATCGCTGAAGGCAGTGCCTTTATTTAATACGGGAATGTGTCATTTATGACACATTTCACTAATTTCTTGGGCGATTTGGGTGCTTCTAAAGGGGCGATTTCAACCTAGCATTGTGAGATAAGTTAATTCCACTTAATGTGAGTTTAATACTTGGTTTTTGAATAGATTAACACACAAAGATTTGTTAAAATTATGGGATTAGAGTAAAACCTAGGGTTTTGATAAAAACAAGATTAAACCACGAAATTCATTATGGAATGAAGTAAAAATCATATATTCTTGATCTTTAGGTTATGGGTAACAACTTTCCTCGAAAATTTCCGAAATCCGAGCACGTGGGCTTGGTGATGGATTTTAGGAACCTTGCATTTAGGGTTTGGAAATTAGTTCAATAGTTAGAATATGAAATCCTGAGCATATATTGTCTAGTTCTTATCCCATTTTAATAGTTTTGGATCGTTCGGCTCCAATTTGAGCGTTTGAGCACATTCTTAAATTTAGAAGTAAGCTTTGGGGAAAGGTAAGTATCTTTTCTAACATTGCAAGAGGGAATTTTTCCCATAGGAGTAATAATTGAATATGTGCCTCTAATATTGGGGGCTACGTACGCACGAGGTGACGAGACTCCGTGCGTAGCTACTATCATACTTAAGTCCAGGTAGTCTAGGATCCAAAAGCATATTTTACCTACCGTATTTGTAACTTGATTTGTTAATTTGAATTGCGTAAATCATGTCGAATTCGGCAAATAAATTCCTAAAAAGTTAAACATCATTTTCTTGACTGTTAAAGAGAAGTTTGACATTACTTTGGATAATTGCTTCCCTGATAAGTTATTAATGACTGTTTGGTATATTTATCTATATTTGATCACATCGCATGTATAATTCACGGGTGGGGTAATAGATGCATCTATGGTTCATGTCGCTCGACCCTCCAACAGTGCATACTTTATTTTTATATTGGATCGGGCCGTACAATCCCGGTATTATTTGCGTATGCTATTTGCTTGGTACTTTCTGTGAATTGAACTACTTTAAATTCCTAGAAATATGGATTGTTAATTGAAATATTATCTATGAAAGAACTTTTCACTCCCTATTATCAAGTGTTATTTATTCATGACATCCATGCTTAGCGTGACACTTAAATTATATTATTATTGACCCTAGTAAGTATCAAGTCGACCCCTCGTCACTACTTCTTTGAGGTTAGACTAGATACTTACTGGGTACATATTATTTATGTACTCATACTATGCTTTTGTACTTAAATGTACAAGATCTAAGGCAGGTCCATCTAGCTACCAGTCTGGTGCGCGTTCTTGATATTTGACCGAGATTTCACGGTGAGCTGCCCCTTTCTGAGTCGTTCACCAGCATGTCGGAGTCTCTCCTTTTTTTATTACTGTCTATTCTATTTTAGGCAGTAGGATAGTTATATTCTTTTGTACATTCTACTAGTTGTCCTCATACTTGTGACACTAGTTCCTGGCACACACATTAGTAGACTATTATTTTTGGGTTGTATTTTTATTATTATGAAATTGTTAATTATCGACTGTGTTACATCTAAGTTAAGAAAAGTTTGGGATTATTTAATAAAATAGTTGAGAACTCACTAGTTGATTAGGGTTCGCTTTCCTAACAACGGTGTTGGGCGCCATCACGACCTATAATGGAATTTGGGTCATGACAACATGGTATCAGAACACTAGGTTCAAGTAGGTCTCACAAGTCATATGCAAACCTAATAGAGTCTTGCGGATCGGTACGGAGACGTATGTACTTATCTTCGAGAGGCTATAGGGTGTTAGGAAACTACTCTTTATTCATCTTCTATCGTGCAGTTGATGATATACTAAATTTCCTTCTTCTATTCTCTCACAGATGGTGAGGACATGCACGACAAACTTTCTAAACCCGGGAGGAGCTGCTCCCCCCATTGCTAGAGCCGAGGTAGAGGCTGGGGGAGGGCACCAGTCCGAAGTAGAGATTAAGAGCATCCCAGAGCTGCTCTAGTTTCACCACCAGCGGATCCTACGGGGGGTCCTATTATTGAGGAGTAGGGCGAGGTACCCGTTGTAGCACCTGCCTCGACGAATTTCATAATAGCGTCAGGCTTCCAGGAGGTCATGGGTCGTATGTTGCGGTTCATGGACTCCATGACTCAGGCTAGTTTATTTTCAGTAGACCCAGCCACATCTCAGGTAGGAGGGGGAGCACAGACACCTACTGCTCAGGCTCCTGGTCATGCAGCTGCAGTGTATCAAACTTTGGGTGCACTACCCGCGGATGAGGCCCAGCAAGTTACAGCTGTGGCACCTGAGCCCAGACCAGCATCGTATGGCGATCCGTAGATGTTATTGGACAGATGGACTAGACTACACCCTCTTATCTTTGGAAACGAGTGTCATGAGTATGCCCAGAACTTCATTGATAGGTGTAGGGATAGGATGCACAACATGAAGATATTGGAGTCTCATGGGGTTGACTTCACTACTTTCCAGCTGAAGGGAAGGGCCCGTAAATGGTGGCAGTCTTAGAGGTATATTCCACCCTCTGAGAGGGAAAAGTTACGGTATCAGTTTGAGCACCTTGAGCAGGGTCAGATGTCAATGACCGACTATTAGGAGAGGTTTTCTGAGTTGTCCTACCATACACTGATGATATTTCTACTGACGCAGAGAGAGTGCAGAGGTTTGTTGTAGGGTTGCATTCTAGTATTAGGGCCAACATGGTCCAAGAGGTTGAGATGGGGACTCATTATCAGTTGGCAGTGGATATTGCTCAGAGGATTGAGGGCTACCATCACTAGAGAGCAGATGCAGCGGGACAAGAGGGCTCTCTAGAGAGTTTAGAGGTGCCCAGGCTAAGGGAAGAGGTCAGTTTGGGAGGGGTCAGCCCAGCAGGTCTCCATATTTAGCACCACCACCTCCTCAAGGTGCTATAGTGCCCCCCTATTTCAGTGTTATACCAGAGATTTCTTACCACCCACCATCCATCCAGGGTTCTTCCAGTGCGTATTCAGGTCCCTAGAGTTCTTACAGATCCAGCTATACCGAAGAGTTCATACTGTCCACCAACTATTCAGAGTTCCTCTAGTAGGTATTCAGGCTATCAACGCCAGACTTCAGGACAACAGTCTATGGTGCCGAGAGGTTGTTACGAGTTTGGAGATTCGGGTCACATGAAGAGGACTTGCCCTAGTGCAGCCCGTGATTATAGAACCGGCTACCCAGCCACCTAGAGGCGGAGGATCGACTGGTAGGGCCGTCCTAGAGGCGGAGGCCAGGCAGGGAGAGGTCAGCCAACTACGGTTTAGTTAGGTGGAGGCCATCCAACCGGTGCTCCAGCCAAATTCTATGATTTTCCATCCAGGCCAGATGCATTTGCCTTAGATGCTGTTATCACAAGTATTATTTCTGTATGCGATAGGGATACTTCAGTACTATTTGATCCAGGTATACTTATTCATAGGTATTATCTTTATTTTCCCATTTCCTAGATATTCTTCGGTAGTCCTTGGGTACTCATGTTCATATGTCCACTCCTGTGGGCGATTCTATGGTTGTGGATCAGATCTATTGGTCATGTATGGTCATATTTTATGGTCTTGAGACTAGATCAAATTCTTTGTTGCTTAATATAACTGACTTTGAGGTCATCCTGAGCACGGATTGGTTATCCCTATATCACGTAATCCTAGCTTGTCATGCCAAGACTATTACATTAGCAATGTCAGAGTTGCCGAGGTTGGATGGAAAGGTTCCTCAGTTAGTACATCTAATCGGATAATTTCCTTTCTGAAGGCTCAACATATGGTCGAGATGGGTAGTTTGGCTTTTCTATCTTATGTTCAGGACACCACCGCGGAGTCTCCGATGATTGATTCAGTTCCAGTAGTCCGGGAATTTGCCGATATGTTTCCTTTTGACCTTCCAGGCATGCTATCGGATCGTGATATCGATTTTTGTATTGATTTGGCCCCATGTACCCAACCTATATCTACCCCCCGTAGCGTATGGCTCCAAAAGAGTTGACGTAGCAGCTTGAGGAATTGTTAGCAAAGGGGTTTGTGAGACAGAGTAAGTCACCTTGGGGTTCACCAGTGTTATTTGTGAAAAAGAAGGATGGGACCATACGGATGTACATTGATTACCGCTAGTTGAACAAGGTTTCCATTAAGAACAAGTACCTGTTGCCGCACATTGGTGATTTGTTCGACCAGTTACAAGGTGCTAGGGTGTTTTCTAAGATCGACTTGAGATCATTCGGGACACAGATGTCCCAAAGACTGCTTTCCGCACTAGATATGGCCATTATGAGTTTCTGGTGATGTCCTTCGGCTTGACTAATGCCCCGGCGATGTTTATGGACTTGATGAACAGGGTGTTCAGGCCTTATGTTGATTCCTTTGTTATTATCTTCATTAACGACATTTTGATCTACTCACATAGCCTGGGGGAGCACGAGCAACACTTGAGAGTAGTGCTTCAGACATTGCGAGAGCAGAAGCTATATGTTATGTTCTCCAAGTGTGAGTTTTGGCTAGAGTTAGTAGCATTCTTGGGGCATATTGTACCAGGAGAGGGTATTAAGGTGGATCCCAAGAAGATTGAGGCAGTTTAGAGTTGGCCACGTCCTACTTCAGTGATTGAGATCAGGAGTTTTCTAGGGTTAGTAGATTATTATCGCCGATTCGTGCAGGGCTTCTCATCTATTGCAGCACCTTTGACTAAATTGACCCAGAAGGGTGCTCCTTTTTGTTGGTTCAATGATTGTGAGTCAAGCTTTCAGAAGCTCAAGATAGCTTTGACTACAGCATCGGTTCTAGTATTTCCTTCTAGTTTGGGGATGCATACAGTATATTGTGATGCTTCACGTGTTGGCTTGGGTTGTGTATTAATGCAGGAGGGGCGAGTTATCACATATGCTTTGCGTCAACTGAAGATCCATGAGAAGATTTACCACGTGCATGATCTGGAGTTAGCAGTGATTGTTCATGCTATTAAGCTATGGAGGCATTATCTGTATGGGTTGTCATGTGAGGTTTATACTGATCATCGCAGCTTACAGCATTTGTTCAAGTAGAGGGATCTTAATTTGAGGTAGCGTAGATGGCTTAAGTTACTGAAGGATTATGACATCACCGTTTTTTATCATTGGGGAAAGGAAAATATGGTCGCGGATGCCCTAAGCACGAAAGCAGAGGGTATGGGTTTGGCATTCATTTTTGCGGAGGAAAGGCCACTAGCTTTGGACATTCAGTCCTTGGCTAATAGACTTATGAGGTTGGACATTTCAGAGCACAGCGGATTCCTTGCGTGTGTTGTTGCTCAGTCTTTATTATTGGGACAAATCAAGGCTCGGCAGTTCGACGACCTGCATTTGGCAGTTCTTATAGAGACGGTGCTTCAAGGTAGTGTCAATGAGGTTTCTATTGGCGAGGATTGTGTTCTGTGACTCCAGGGTCGCCTATGTGTTCCTAATATCGATGGCTTGAGGGAGAGGATTCTAGAGGAGGCACACAGTTCACGGTATTCTATTCATCCACTTACTACGAAGATGTATCAAGACTTGAGAAAGCATTATTGGTGGTGGCAGATGAAGAAAGACATAGTTGAGTATGTGGCTAGGTGCTTGAATTGCCAACAGGTTAAGTATGAGCACCAGAGGCTAGGTGGCGAACTTCAGCAGATGCCTATACCTAAGTAGAAATGGGAGCGCATTATATGGATTTCGTAAATGGGTTGCCGCGGAACTTGCGGAAGTTTGATGCATTTTGGGTCATTGTTGACAGGTTGACCAAGTCGGCACACTTTATTCATGTTGTGGCTACCTATACTTCAGAGAGTTTGGCTCATATTTATATTCGGGAGATAGTTCGGTTGCACTGTATGTCTGTTTCCATCATATCAGATAGAGGCCCTCAGTTTATTTCCCATTTTTGGAGAGCCGTACAGAGTGAGTTGGGGACCCGTGTAGAGCTCAGTACAATATTTCACCCGCAAACTGACGAGCAGTCGGAGCTAACAGTTCAGATTCTGGAGGACATTCTTAGAGCATGTGTGATTGACTTTGGAGGGCAGTGGGATCAGTTCTTGCCTTTGGCCGAGTTTGCTTACAACAACAGTTATCAGTCCATCATCAAGATGGCTCTATTTGAGGCTTTATATGGTCGGCGATGTCATTCTACTATCGGTGGTTTGAGCCTGGTGAGTCTAAGTTGTATGGTACAGATTTGGTAAAGGATTCCTTGGAAAAGGTAAAGATAATTCAGGAGAGACTTCGCACAGCACAGTCCAGACAAAATAGTTACGCGGATCAGAAGGTGCGGGATGTATCATTCATGGTCGGCGAGAACGTTCTCTTGAAAGTTTCACCGATGAAGGGTACTATGAGATTCGAAAAGAAGGGAAAGTTGAGCCCCAGGTTTACAGGCCCATTTAAAGTGTTGAGGCAAGTGTTGCTTATGAGCTTGCTTTAACCCCCAGCTTATCAGGAGTTCATCCAATTTTTCACGTGTCAATGCTCCAGAAGTACCGCGTCGACCTATCGCATGTGTTAGACTTTGGTACTATTTATCTGGATGAGAGATTGGGTTATGAGGAGGAGCCAGTTTTCATTGTTGATAGACAGGATCGCCAGTTGAGATCCAAGAGGATTTCTACAATAAAGGTCCAATGGAGATGCCAACCAGTCGAGGAGGTGACCTAGGAGTCCAGGGAGGACATGCGGAGCAAATATCCACACTTGGTTAGCACTTCAGGTATGAATCTAAACTCGTTCGAGGATGAACATTTGTTTAAGAGATGGAGAATTTAATGAACCGACTGGTTATTTTGCTTTCTAGAACTCTGTTTCCCTAAATAAGACTTTCTGTACTTGCTTTTACTGATTTATGACTTGCGGGGATGGTTGGTTTGGGATTTGGAAGAGTTTGGATTGAAATCAGAACACTTGGTTCCTTAAGGTTGGCTTAAAAGGCCAAGTTTGACTTCGGTCAATATTTTGAGTAAACAACCTCGGAATTAGTATTTGAAGGTTCCAACAGGTCCATATGATGATTTCAAACTTGGGCGTATGTCCGGATGAGTTTTAGATGACCCGGGAGCGTTTTGGCGCCTAATAGTGAAAGTTGATTCCTTAAAGAGTTTTAAAGTTCTTTAAACTTGGTTTGAAGCGGGTTTTGTGATATCGAGGTTCAAACATAATTCCGAGATCGATAATAGTTCCATATTATCATTTAAGACTTGCACACAAAATTTGGTGTCAATCCGAGTAGTATAAGTACGTTTCGGCACGTTGGAAGTAGATTGAAGAACTTGAAGTTCATAAGTTTGATTCAATTGATTTTAGGGTGTGATTCTTAGATTTAGCGTTGTTTAGATCATTCTGAGGGTTTGAGCGAGTCCGTTTTATGATTCCAAACTTGTCGGTATGTTCGGGCGGGGCCTCGGAGGGCCCGAGCGTCAATATGACAGAGCTCGAGTTAAGTTAGAAATTTGAGAAGGAGCTGAAGCTCAAGTTCTGTCATAACCGCACCAGCGGTTGGCCAACTACAGGTGTGAGACCACAGAAGCGGCTCACCAATCGCAAAAGCGGCCAAAGGGGAGGAGCCCAGGTTCCGCAGATGCGACTTCTTTTCCGCAGAAGCGGTCCCCAAACCGCAGATGCGACCCTAGCTAGCCCAGCCTAATTTTACAGAACTGGACGATCCTTCACAGAAGCAAGACCGTAGATGTGATCCCCTAACCTTTGGTGCGGAAATCGCTGAAGGCAGTGCCTTCATTTAATACGGGAATGTGTCATTTTTGACACATTTCATTCAATTCTTGGGCGATTTGGGAGCTTCCAAAGGGGTAATTTCAACCTAGCATTATGAGGTAAGTTATTTCCACTTAATGTGAGTTTAACACTTGGTTTTTAAGTAGATTAACAAACAAAGATTAGTGAAAATCATAGAATTAGAGTAAAACCTAAAGTTTTGATAAAAATAAGATTTAACCACGAAATTCATTATGGAATGAAGTAAAAATCATATATTCTTGATGTTTTGGTTATGGGTAATAACTTTTCTCATAAAATTTTGGAATCCGAGCACGTGGGCCCGGGGATGGATTTTAGGAACCTTGAATTTAGGGTTGAAAAATTATTTCAATAGTTATAATATGAACTCCTGAGCATATATTGACTATTTCTTACCTCATTTGAATAGTTTTGGATCGTTCGGCTCCGATTTGAGGGTTTGAGCGCATTCTTGAATTTGGAAGTAAACTTTGGGGGCAAGGTAAGTCTCCTTTCTAACCTTGTAAGAGGAAATTTTTTCCATATGAGTAATAATTAAATATGTGCCTCTAATTGCGGGGGCTACGTACGCACGAGATGATGAGAGTCAGTGCACAGCTACTATTATGCTTAAGTCCGGGCAGTCTAGGACCCAAAAGCATATTTTATCTGTCGTATTTGTAATTTGCTTTGTTAATTTGAATTGTGTAAATCATGTTGAATTTGGCAAATGAATTCCTAAAAAGTTAAATATTATTTTCTTGACCGTTAAAGAGAAGTTTGAAATTACTTAAGATAATTGCTTTCCTGATAAATTATTAATTGACTGTTTGATATGTTTATCTGTATTTGACTGCGTCGCTTGTATGATCCTCCAACGGGGTAATAGATATATCTATGGTTCACGTCGTTTGACCCTCCGGCAGTGCATACTTTATTTTTATGTTGGATCGGGCTGTACGACATCGGCATTATTTGCGCATGTTATTTGCTTGGTACTTTCTGTGAATTGAACTGCTTTAAATGCCTTGAAATATAGATTGTTAACTGAAATATTATCTATGAAAGAACTTGTCACTCCATGTTATCAAGTGTTATTTATTCATGACATCCATGCTTAGCGTGACACTCAAATTATATTATTATTGACCCTAGTAAGTGTCAAGTCGACCCCTCGTCACTACTTCTTCGAAGGTTAGACTGGATACTTACTGGGTACATATTATTTGTGTACTCATACTACGCATCTGTACTTAAATGTACAGGATCTGAGGCAGATGCATCTAGCTACCAGTCCGGCGCGCGTTCCTGATACTTGATCGAGATTCTACGGTGAGTTGCCCCCTTCTGAGTCGTTCAGCAGCATGCCGGAATATCTCCTTTTGTTATTACTGTCTATTCTATTTCAGGCAGTAGAATACTTATATTCTTTTGTACATTCTACTAGTTGCCCTCGTACTTGTGACACTAGTTCCTGGCACACACATTAGTAAACTATTATTTTTGAGTTGTATTTTTATTATTATGAAATTGTTAATTATTGACTTTGTTACATTTAAGTTAAGTAAATGTTGGGATTGTTTAATCAATAATTGAGAACTCAATAGTTGATTAGGGTTGGCTTGCCCAACAACGGTGTAGGGCGCCATCACGACCTATAATAAAATTTGGATCGTGACAGCGCGTGCTTGAAAAAATATTGGCTCATCATAAGTTATGCATAATCGACGCCTTCTTCAGTTGTTTGATATATTAATTTCTGCCATCCTAAATAGCTCACTCCGCCATATATTTCATAACTTGTATTTTCATTTAACGATAAAAATATTTTTCTTTGTAAGCAATCTTCTTCTTAATAATGGCCAAGTTTTCTTTTCTTTATTTAATTCAATACTTAATAATAATTTTACAACCCAAGATATATATGTAATAGTAAAGGATTGTGCTATTTTGTTTATATTCCTCAAAAAAATTCATTATTTCAGCACTATATATATATTTTTTTCAGAAATGTTGATTTACTTCTTGTGCTATTTTTGAACAATGAAATTAATTTTCTAGAATCTAGATTTTGTCACTGACGAGGCTTGTATTTCTTAGTGTGCGTTTTCTTCGAATTAGTCGGACTTTGAAGGACGCACAACTTCTTTCTCCAAGTAAAATTAGTATGGCATGATTGGTAATTACAATTTCGTCCTTTAAGAATAATATTTTTTTAAACTAAGTATAAAAGTCTCTCAATATTTCACAAATATTTTAGTCGTTCTACATTTAATATTTTAAAATTCGTATTTTAATAATAATATAGATACAGATAGATGGATTGTTTGAATTGAAGAAATTAGCAACTTATTGGGTTAGGAAACCCAAAACAATTAAAATAACAAGGTCCAAGTTGCAAAATAGAAGGTTGAGGGGTCAAAACGTCAATGAACACAAAAAACCCCCAGCCAAAGGAGTAAACGCCCAAAAAAAACAGAGTATCAGTTCAGAGGAGGGTTTAAGAAGCAGCTGGTAAGAGATAAAATTGTGCAAAATAGATGGGAAATCCGAAGCAGAAATGGACATCTGAAGAAGAAGAAGCACTTCGTGCCGGCGTTGCAAAGCACGGAGCTGGAAAATGGAAAAATATTCAAAGAGACCCTGAATTCAATCACCTCCTTTACTCTCGCTCCAACATCGATCTTAAGGTTTTCCTTTTTTTTTTCCTTCCAATTTTCTTCTGAATTAACACCAGAAAGACGAAAAGTTTTGTACTTGACCTGTCTTTTGTAAAAAAGGATTTAATTTATAAGGAATTTTACACAAATAGCCGGTCGGATTCACTGTTTACTTTTTTTTAGCTGTTATACATAGTTTATAATCAAAACATTGATTATGTATGCTTATACACATGTTATGTATTCACCTATTATTCTTACTTTAAATGGTTGGGTCGGCGGCTATTTGGTTAATTCTTCTAAGTTATATGCATTGACGGTATATAAAATGTTTACACTATTATGTCAAGTATATAAGTTGATGTGCCATAACATATCTATGTTTCCGGCTTACTTTACTGAGAATATCGGCACGAATATGTTTCCATGTAATTGATGAGATGGTCGTTTAATGTGTTCCATTAGTGTTGCTGTATTAGAATTTAGAAGAAAATGTTGGAGTGCAGACATGAGATTGTTTTTAAGGTGAAGATCAAATTTTTGTCTATATTAACTGAAGACAAAGTTGATATGTTGTAACTAGTTGCAATTATTAGCCAGAAATTTTAACAAGGAATTCACAAAAATGCAAACTTGCACAGCAAATGAATACATTACTATCAGAAAATTCAAATACTCACATATACACAAAATGTTTTGTTTTTATTCTGTTTGTAAAGTGTAGTTTATAGACGAAGGGGGTTCAATTGCGCTACATATTTCAAATTGCTGAAAGTTTAGTTTTCAAATAATTACTTGGATAACCTATATGATAGGAATTACCCGATTACCATAGAAGCTTAGATGTACGAAAGGATATTGTAGATATGTGTAATAAAAGATTGTTAGTGATTACAACAGGGACGAATGAACTTTGGCAGCTATATTTTTTAAGTTACTGATAAAAAAAGGAACTTTGGCAGCTATTTTTTTTTAAGTTACTGATAAGAAAAGGAACTTTGGCAGCTATAGGTAAGGGGACAAGTTTAAGATACTGGTAAAGAGGAAGACCTTCTTCCAACACTATCTAGCCAGCAACTTGTCTCCTTCTTTAGCTTCCTGTTGACGTTCTAATGTTTATCAACCATTGCCAAGTCGTGATTTTGCTACATTTCAAGCGACCTAGATTTAATACAGATAATTTGTGAAGATATTTGCTTGTTCCTAGGTTGATCACCTGCTTGTGAGCTGTGTGTTTGGTGATTTCTGGCCTTAAATAATAGTTACTTATGATAGATAAGCATACGTCCAGTGAAGATTGTGATTTTATAGTTAAGCATTGATGTAATACACTAATTCTTTCCAGTAGATTTAATCTGTTAGCCTAATGTTTTTAATTCCCCCTGCCTCTTAATGCTTGTGAATGAATGAAGTTGATTTAGATGTCGATACGAATCTTATGGTTTTCTTGCATTGTACTTCTCTTTTCATTTTTTCTTTTAAACTTCTGGCATCGCATTTTATATAGGATAAATGGAGAAATTTGAATGTCAGTGCCAATGGACAAGGACCAAGAGATAAATCTAGGACACAAAAAGTGAAGGCTGATGCTCCTGCAGCTCCATTGCTCATCACACAGGCCCCTGTTTCCTCCACTCCAGTTCTACAAGATGCAGCAGCAGACACCGTCATGGAAGATTCTTCAAAATGCGCATTAGACGGAAAAACTGCTTCTAAGTTTGTCTTTCTGAATTTCCTTTTCAAATTCTTGAATAATTCAGAGAGTGAAACGTTAAATCCATATATCTTTGAGATAATGATTTCATCTTTGCCAAACTTTTTTTATTGTTAAATCACACTGGAAAAAAGATAAGCCGATGCTTTTCTTTGAATGGTATGAAGTGCTTCTGTATGGTAATGTATTAACTGCTGATTATGGGGTGAAACAATCTGGTCCGACATGAATAGTAGTAAGGACACAAAGATGTAATCTTACTGATGGCCCTTTTACTGTCTAAATAAAGAGTCTTGTATCTCTAATTGACCATATTAGAATTCCTGCAAGGCTGAAACATAGTACTTGATGAATGCTCATCATTTCCTGGTATCTCAAATAAGACATCATTTTAATTCTGATGAATTCTCATTATTTAAAAATTTAGCTGGATTTTAATCTACTGCAGAGAACCTCTTGCATCTTCTTCCAAATAATTGAATATAGGTGGAAGAACAAACTATATAACTGTGTTTGATAGCCGTCAGTGTACATTACAATTTTTCATTTTGTTCTCTCATAGTTCCTAGTAATTCTGTTCATGTTTTCTTGAAATAGTATTATTGCTTTATTCTTATTCTAAGGTACAATCATATGATATATGATGCACTTTCAAGTCTAAAAGAGCCAAATGGATCAGACACAAGCACAATTGTTAACTTCATTGAGGTATAAAGCAGCACCATTATACTTTCTGGTTTTCTCTTTTGGCTTTTCTAGCCATCCATGAGGTATTTGATACTTCTGCTTACTCCTTGAAATTCAAATAAACTGTTATATTTTACTAGTAGTACTAGGCAATCTCTGTATTTTTGACCATTCAGAAATGAATTTTAAGTTTTCTGAAGCTAGATAAAAGCGCTATCAATAATAACAATAGGATTTTCAACAACTATAAAGCAGTTACAGTTCCAAGGTCATTAAAATGATAATGTGGCGCAGCCATGTATGGGATGAAGACCTTTTCTGTTGTCCAACATAAAGACCTAAAAAATATGTGTTCATGTTTCTTGTTTACATCTCCATGTTTTCTTTGTCACACTTGAAAGACACAGACAGAGAGGAATCCCTCAAGATACCCAGGTTCTCTCTCTGTGGCAAAGAGCTAGAATTCATCCAGGAAAAAAGGAAAACATTTCAGCTTTGATTAATGATCAGAACAAAACTTTTTTCCAAAAGATTTCATTTCAAATCGGTTAATGAACAGAACTAAAAACTTACTTCCACCGCCTAGCAAGAAATCGTTGCAGACCTGCTGCACACATGGAAGAATGATTGCAGAAGTATGTCATATGGAATTCAAGATATTGAGTTTCGATAATTCTCATAGCAGTTGTTTTCTTTTGTCTGATAAAATAGTTAGTTCAGTAATGTATTTGCTGGTTGATCACCAATAAAAAAAATGTATTTGCTAGTTGATTTCTCGTAATTCAATGCATAATACTCTTATGCAAGAAATGACTGAAGGGAACCTTTCTTATTGTGTTTGTATCTACTGTAGCAAAGGCATGAGGTGCCGCAAAATTTCAGAAGGCTGCTGAGTTCTAGGCTGAGGAGGCTTGTTCAACAAGACAAACTTGAAAAGGTCACCTTGTTTTATTCTCATTTATCAGTTGGATTACTGGTCACAACTTCTTTTGGCACCAGAAAACTGGTCTGGTTTTTAAACATAAAGCTGTATGTGCTTATTTTTCGACTTTCTTGAAGAATATAAGAAAAAAACTTCTAAGTAAAGCCCACATTCTGGAACACCCTTATAAAGCTAATAGCTTGGTTGAATGAGTATGCTAAGTTTCCTCTGCCAGTTTTCAGAGGTTTGAAGCTGGAGTAGTGGCACAATTAAGGTCATCATAACCAAGTTGTGCAGTGTCATGCATATATCATTATGTGGCTTGGGTGCTTGGTATTTTATGTAGTGAAATGCTTGCATCTTTTGGGCAGAGTAATTCTTTTCTTGTGTGAGGAATTGTTCTTTTGGTTATCTAATATGATTTGGATGGAAAAGAATGTTTACATCAGTAAGGTGCATCTTTTCAGCTAACTTTTCTTCTTTACCACATAATGATCTGTATGATTTATGGATTTTTGAAACTGGAATCGAAGGACAAGCTAAAGAGCGTGAAGGAATTAGTTGTATACTTGCTGAAACACCGAATACTGCATTCTGATATTCACCTGACTATTAAAATTCTGAATTCTAGCATTTTGGTTTGCGGCATCCACTGCAGATTGAGAATTGCTACAGGATTAAGAAAGAGGTGTTAGAAAGAACAAAGACTGCTACCCCAAAACAAAAACATGTTGGGCCAAGACAGTTTCCAAGTAGTAACTATCTTGGTGATACTGTTGAAGAAGCAGCAAAGACTGCTGTCTATAAGGTTGCAGAAGCTGACAATAAATCATTTGTAGCAGCTGAAGCAGCTAAGGAAGAAGCGAGAGTTTCGAAGATGGCTGAAGACCAAGATAGTTTACTGCTGTTGGCCAAGGATATTTTCGACAGATGTATGTTTTCTTCCTATCGTCTTGTTTGTATGTGGTGTATTTTAGATTGTCTTGTTTTACATTTATTTATATCCTTATTTTCTTGCATCCTCAGGCTCACAAGGCGAAATTGTGCTAATGGCATAAAAGGGTCTTTCCCCTCTTTTGTAAAGTCGGAACCAGCTGTTCAGAACCTCTAAAGTATGTTATTCTATTCTTATCAAGAAATTAGTGATATGTGGTTTGTTGTTAATTTAAGTACTAGTTAAGACCCTTTGCACAGGTTCTCTCCTATTATGTATTCAGCGTAGCAAAAATTGGAGAGGGATAGAGAGTTTATTATAAAGCTAGAGATTTGATGCTTGTAAATCATGCAGTTCTTTCTACCTGGCAAAATGATAAAATGGTACTCCGTTTTTACACTCGGAGTATTGTCACAGTTGTTCTTCTACTGGCTGTATGTGTTAAGAGTTAGAAGATTTTGTCCTGCAAAAGAAGAACGGTTAAGGGTCTGATTTGCCCTTATAGGCCTTATTTATCCTCCGTTTGAGTTTCTTATCAAAAATATCCCTACTGTTATACTTTAGGTTTAAATTTATCCTTCATCCGTTAAATATGGTTAAATATACCCTACCAGTTTTTTAATGGACACGTGGCAGCATGCCATTGGACCTGACCCAATGATTAATTTTTTTTAAAGCATTTTTATTAAAAACTGGAAAACAATTGCAAAAATAGAAAAAAATATTTTATTAAAAATATTTTTATTTTTTAAAAACTGAAAAAAATATTTTCAACAAAATATTTTCGTTTTTGAATTTTTTTTATTTTTTCAGTTTTTTAAAGCATTTCGTTTTATTTCGTTTTTCAGTTTTTTTAAAAGTAAAAGTATATTTGTTTATTTAAAAAATAAAATTCAGAAAAAAATTTCAAAAAAAGTAACTTCTATGTTAGTTTTTTTCTATGTTAGAAGTAGCTAAAGATACTTTTTTCGAATTTTTTTTTTCATTTTATTTTTTTTTTCTATGCATTAGTTTTAAAGATATTTTTAACATAGAAAAAATGTTAAAATGAAGAAAAAAATTTCGAAAAAAGTATCTTTAGCTACTTCTAACATAGAAAAAAACTAACATAGAAGATACTTTTTTCGAAATTTTTTTCTTCATTTTATTTTTTAAATAAATAAAAATACTTTTACTTTTAAAAAAACTGAAAAACGAAATAAAACGAAATGCTTTAAAAAACTGAAAAAAATAAAAAAAAATCAAAAACGAAAATATTTTGTTGAAAATATTTTTTTAAGTTTTTAAAAAACAAAAATATTTTATTAAAAATATTTTTTTCTATTTTTACAATTGTTTTCCAGTTTTTAATAAAAATGCTTTAAAAATTTTTAATCATTGGTCAGGTCTAATGACATGCTGCCACGTGTCCATTAAAAACTGGTAGGGTATATTTAACCATATTTAACGGATGAAGGGTAAATTTAAACCTAAAGTATAACAGTAGAGATATTTTTGATAAGAAACTCAAACGGAGGATAAATAAGGCCTATTTATAATAGTAGAAGGGCAAATCAGACCCTTAACCGAAAGAAGAATAACGAAAAAAACTATTAAATACTTTAATAGTACACAATAACAACACACCCAATATAATCCTCTCTCATAAGAGGGATCTGGGGATGGTAGTATATATCGGGTCCTTACCCCTAACTTGCGGAGATAGATATTAAATAATAATTTTTCTAATCGAGAGAAGAAAATTATAAAACATGAGAATTGTAGCAAGATTTCAGGCCCTCCATGTTACCTTTTTACTTTCTTGTCCTACTTTTATGGAGAGATGGACTATCTGCTTTAACCAAAGTTAGTATACGTATTGGACTTTATAAGTAAACTAACAACGATCCAGTATAGTCTAACAAGTGGGGTATGGGGAGGGTAGTGTTTATCCAGACTTTACCTCTACCCAATGGGGTAGAGAGACTGTTTCCGAAAGACTCTCAACTCAAGAAGACGAAAAGACAAAATTTATAAGAATACTAAAAGAATTCGATTCTTTTGAACTATTTTTACTCTCTTGGTGGCCAATGCCTTGCTTGCAAATATGAAATCTCATATGTTATTCAACTTATTCGAATTCCAGATATTAACTTCTTGATTTTCTTTATTTAGTATTTGATATTCTTTAATGCTAACAGGCCACGCAATGCTAAGGCTCGGGGTAAAGTCTGTAAGGGTAATACAGGCAGTAAAATGTAGCTTTTCCTCTGAAGCGTCTAAAAGCCCATTCGGACATAAGAAATTTTTCCCTTTTTTCCAACAAAAAAAAAAAAACTTTTTTTCTGAAATCAGTGTTTGTTCATAAAATTTTCAAGTTTCAGTTGAAGATGCATTTTGAAAATTTTCGAAAATTTGAAAAACTCCAAAAAAATATTTTTCAAAATTCACTCACAAAACATTCCTATACCAAATTTCATCCTATATTACCAAAAATGTTCATAATACCTATATTACATTCTTAGTCCATATTTGTTTTTCACTCTATGTACCAAATCAGCCCCACACCCGTCAATCACCCCAAAAAGGGAGGAACATATCTAGCTTTTGTGTTGGTTAAAGTGGAAACATTGGGTAGTTGGGGTAGACTTTAATTATTTATTAAAGTGAAAAGGAAAAAAGTAAAAGTGTGTCTTCTACAATTTAATAAAGAAAAAATTGGGAATGAACATCTACTGCCCAACACCATTTTCTGAAACGGAACCCTCCATTGTTTTCTACATAACTGTTCACAATAAAAAAATATAATGGTAATCTAATGAGTTTGAAGATTGTAGGTAAAAATTATTTTATTTGTAGATAAATTATAGTTTGGTAATAAGCAGTACATGGTAAGTAGACAACATGTTTGTAATTTATTTATTTAAATGATTGTAGTATATATTTGTTATGTTTGTTGTTTAATCCGAATGAAGCTGACCATTTTAATACGGTTATAATAAAGAACTTGAATGCTACAATTATGGATATTAAAGTAAAAAAGGCAAAAGTAAAAGTGGGTATGCTACAATTCAAGAAAGAAATGTTGGGAGTGAATTATTCTACTGCCCTACACCAATTTCTGAAACGGAAGAATGATTTCCTTAAGCTACATTGACTACAATTGTCTCGACTTGTATTGTCTATTGTAGTTTAATTATTGTATTTTGGTAATAAATTGTAGATGGTATGTAGATAACATGTGGACAATATATTTCTATGAAAATAATGTCCATTCTACACAAAACAAAAATTATTTCACATTAGCATAAAAAATAAGCATTAATCTACATAATACCTATATAATTCTTCAAAAAAAAAAAACAGTAAGAACTACGGAATGACTACAAAATAACAACATTTGTAAAAATGTAGAAAATCGAAACTACAGTTAATCTACAAAATTAAGACAACTAATCGACATGACTACAAAATAACTACATTTATAAGCTGTAGATAATAGCAACTACAATTTATTCACATAATTAACACAGCTAATCTACATGACTACAAAATAACTACATTTATAAGCTGTAGATAATAGCAACTACAATTTATTCACATAATTAACACAGCTAATCTACATGACTACAAAATAACTACATTTATAAGCTGTAGATAATAGCAACTACAATTTATTCACATAATTAACACAGCTAATCTACATGACTACAAAATAACTACATTTATAAGCTGTAGATAATAGCAACTACAATTTATTCACATAATTAACACAGCTAATCTACATGACTACAAAATAACTACAAATATAAACGGTAGATAATATCAACTACAATTAATCTATAAAATTAAGACTACTAAACTACAATTTAACAACGAAATTAAAACATAGATTTTTACTGTCTTAATGTATATAATACCTACATAATTCTTCAAAAAAAAAAAAACAGTAAGAACTACAGAATGACTACAAAATAACAACATTTGTAAAAATGTAGAAAATAGCAACTACAATTAATCTACAAAAATAAAGACAACTAATCGACATGACTACAAAATAACTATATTTATAAGGTGTAAATAATTGCAACTACAATTTATACACTAAATTAACACAACTAGTTTACATAAGCATTAATCTACACAATAAGCATTAATCTACACAATACCTACATAATTCTTCAAAAAGAAACAGTAAGAACTACAAAATGACTACAAAATAACTACATTCGTAAAACTATAAAAAATAGCCGGTTACGAACTATCATCACTACAGCGGACTTGACGGAGAGCCTGGAGAAGTTTAGAAGAGTAGATCTACTGCTCGTTTTGAGTTCTCTGCCTCGATATTGATCAAGGCTAGCGGTTGGAACTAGCTCTGCCTCAACTTCCCTTGCAATGGAATCCAACTCCGCCATCTACTCGCTCATATTCTTTCCAGCCAGAGGCATGGCTTCCACGCATTTGCAGTCTGGTGTATCAGACAACAATGAAGCAGATCTCCTTTCATTTTGCAGTGAATAAGCGTCGATTTCTCGGTTGAAAGCCATAAATGTCTCATCTTCAGAAGCAACATAGAGAAAGAAGGAGAGAGAGTGAGAAAGAATAATACGTGAGAGAGAAAGAAGGAGAGAGAGAGTGAGAAAGAAATGAGGGAGGAAAAGAGAGGGTAAAACGTGGGGATGAGTATTTAGTGGAAACAAGTAAAAAATATTAGTATTTTATTTGTGTGGGGTCGGTTAGATCATAATTGTGTCCAATTAAGAGGACCCATTAATAGTGTCATTAATTTGAATTATGGTATATAATTGGTAATTAAGTTTATTAATGGTAATTAAATCAAAAGTTAAACAATGAATGTAATAATTTAGTAAAAGTGGTATATACATGTAAAAATCTCTTTACTGTCCAAATGCCCACTTAGTTCAATGGAGGAAATACTGATGTTTGTAATTCGTCTCTTAAATGAATAGAGCACCTTTTTTTGGTAAGGGAAATTTTCATTCCTATACCAAATTTCATATTATATTAGAAGGTCAAATCTAAAAAAAAAAAGAAAAAAAAGAAAGTTGCACATCAAATACACCACTTTCTATTTTACTATTAACATGTCCTACATAATAAGAACAAGGACAATTTTAAGTACTAAAAAGAGGTTTCACTGCACAGGCTTCAAATCACTATAAATGTTTATGGCTTTCTTAAACCAATATTTCACAACTTATTTTTTCTTTCTTAAAACTTTATACCCAGCTACACACCATCAATTTTGATGAAGGGAGTACTTTCTATTTAGTTTATTAGGTTTTAGAGTAAATTCTACTCACCCCCTTAACCTTTTATTATAGGAAAGCAATACCCCCTCACCTTTTGAACAGGAAAGGGAACCTACTTTGACCCAAAAATTAACCAACAAAATGAAAGAAAAGATCATCGGAACCTAGAATTGACATAACTTTCCTTGTTTGGAGAGGAAACTAATGCCATCACCAATATACTTTCTTTTTTAGTTAATGCCATGATAAGAGCCGTTAACCTACAAATATGAACAATAGGCATGTACGTATTGTACCACAATAACTCAAAGCTATATTAGCTACTAGCCAGTGCCACATCAATTGCAAATTTAAAATGTACTCTAATATCATCCTTCAAATACAAACTTTGGATGTCAAAAACTAGCAAAAGCCCACCACTAAATAAGATGATGGATTACAAAATGCTAATATGCATTACTCATTAGTTCTTAATCGCAGAAACTACTAAACAAACAAAAGGTAAGAAGGATATCCAGAAGATGAAAAAGAAAAGTTTGGAGAAACAGCTAAAACACCACGTCGTAAAACCTCTGAATGTCCAAAGCTGGTTACAGGAGATCAGCAACATTTGCTGGAAGCTCCTCAATCACCACGTTGTAAAACCTCTGAATGTCAGACAGCATTCTCTCATCATCGTTGGTTACGAAGTTGATTGAAACACCCTTCCTACCAAACCTCCCACTACGTCCAATACGATGAAGGTAATTCTCAGGTTGAGTGGGGAGATCATAATTTATGACAAGGGAGACTTGTTGGACATCAATTCCTCTGGCCAAAAGATCAGTGGTGATGAGAACACGCGAGGAACCAGAACGAAATTCCCGCATTATAATATCCCTAGTATTCTGGTCCATGTCACCATGAGTGGCTGAGACTGTATGGTCTCTGCTTCGCATCTTGTCAGTCAACCAATCAACTTTGCGACGAGTATTCACAAATATCACACTCTGTGTGATGGCTAAGGTTTCATACAGATCGCAAAGAGTCTCAAGCTTCCATTCTTCCTTGTCCACATTCACATAAAACTGCTTAATACCTTCTAAGGTCAGTTCATCACGTTTCACAAGAATCCTCACAGGTTTGTTCATGAACTTCCTTGTGATCTCAAGGGCCTCGGGAGGCATTGTGGCAGAGAAAACACCAACCTGAATCTTCGGAGGCAAGAGCTGGAAAATATCATAGATCTGGGGACATAGAAAATGTGTAAATTTTAGAACCGCCAGGGAAGAAATCATGTAAATTTAAAATAAATATTCCGTGTTGAGACAAGCAGTGGATACAGACCTAGATCAGTAACACAGAAGTACTGGGGATACAACCATAGTTTACATAAAAGAACACAAATGGAAAGTCGACAACAAAAACCTTGGATATCAATGCAAGGCTAAACATAATTTACAGCGTCACACATACCTGATCACAAACTATCTAGAAAACAGGGCCATAGATTTGAACTATGTTCCAACACACTCAAAAGAAAAGAAACTAGCATAAAGAAAACAGAAAAAAGAAGATGCCATCCTTGACCTCTACCACAATAATTTGGGCTATATCATGTCAAGTGCACCGGTGCACAAAGCATCCCGCGCTCACGCAAGTTCCGGGGAAGGGCCGCAGCACCCCAAGGGGGTGTGACATAGGCAGTCTACCCTGATGCAAGGGTCAGTGGCTTATTCCACGGCTCGAACCAGTGAGCTATAGGTCACAGTCACATAGAGACAACTTGACCGTTGCTCCAAGGCTCCCCTTCAAAGTGCACCATAGACAAGATATCACTTTTTCTAGTAACTATAACCTCTGCACACCTCTCATCCCCAGGAAAACAAGTGAATTTAAGTAAAATATTCTAAGTTAAGACAAGCAGTGGATACAGAATTATCACTTTTTCCAGTAACTAAAACCTCTGCACACCCCTCATCCCCGGGAAAACTAGTGACTAATTCTGCAGACTCATAATTCTCAGGCTGAAAGAAAAACTAACTCCTAAACATAATCAACCCCACTACATTGATGATGTTGGTAGTCTCATTTTAAAATCATTTGTATAACATGTGAACTGAAGAACCTTAAACATCAAGACTGTCATTCTCTTATAGAGAACAGGTTGAGACTTTCATATAAAAAACAGAGATATCCATGCAAAGATGAAGATGTGTATGCATCACAGACACTGTGCAGGTATGTGGGAAAAGAAGGGGCATTTTTTCATCTAAAATAGTCGACCTGATCCTTGAAGCCTCTGGAAAGCATTTCATCAGCCTCGTCCAATACAAACATCTTTATGTGGTCAGGGCGGAGAGACTGTCTCCTTAGCATGTCAAATACACGTCCAGGGGTTCCCACAACAACGTGAACCCCACTTGAAAGGATGCGTTGATCCTCACGGACACTGGTGCCTCCCACACAAGCATGAACCTTGACACCAAGATAGTCTCCAAGTGCTCGCATGACCTTTTCAATTTGCTGTGCAAGCTCACGAGTAGGTGCCAAGACCAAAGCTTGACAGTCTAGTAGTTCATAGTCTAGTTGTTGCAGAATTCCAGAGCAAAAAGTAGCAGTCTTTCCAGTTCCAGACTGAGCCTGTTGAATCACATCAAGACCTTTGCAGAAAGGAACAATTCCTCTTTGTTGAATTGCTGAGGGTTTCTCAAAACCTACAATGGATATATTCCAATATTAGATCTAAGAATCTAACGAATTCGAAAATAGAAAAGTGACCAAAATATGAAGACAATACTTCATCGCGAGACAATATGCACAGAACCATGAAAAAGGCAAAGCTCCTATGGTAAAAGTAGAGGAAGCATTCAGATTGATCCAAAATCCCTAACTTAGTAGCAGCAAGAAGAGAAGGAAAAACACGCCATCCACTTCTTCATAATCTGTACACAAGTCAAGAACCGAGAAAGAGAAACGGGGAAAAGAGTTTCAACTGACCATATGCGTAAATGCCCCTGAGGAGGTTCTCCTTCAATCCCATGGCATCAAAACTATCATAGACCTCATCGTATGAGGTAAAGAAATCTTGCCCTTCAGCATTTAGCCTATATGTGCAGTAAAGAAAGTTGTCACACACATTATAACTAAATATTTACTATCTTTCACGCATGCATAATTTTGACTCCCAGGTATGCCAACGTGTGGATAGACAAACTCAAGGCAACATAACACAATATGAGAATGGAAAAGCAACAGTATAATCGAGACAGTGATACTCACAACTCTGTCATTTTCGAATCATACTGACGAGCATCAAACTGTGATCCTTCAGGAGCTGCACCTGCCATGACTAGAAAGAATTCACAGCACATCAGCAAACAGAAAGTTTTTGGCTTGGAACTATATATTGTCAAAAAGTTTATCCTATCCCACCATAACCCAAATCAAACCTAGCTTGTCACTATCCAACCTAGCTTGTCACTATCCTCCTAAAGACAATAACTTTAGCACAAAATGATATTAACGAGTAAATTTTTATGCTTTCTCTTTTCTTTTGAAAACATATTGACAGATGTAAGCTGATTCATACATAAAGAGGACCCCATATACAGATTCATAAGATTATATCTACATCAAACCAGACAAAACAAAAACAAAAAAAGCATTTAATTTACACACGATATCTAGAGATTCAAAAACTATAGCTAAAATATATTTTAAAAAAAGTAACTAGAAAATAAACAAAGGAGAAAGGTACCTGAAGATGTAGAGGAAGAGAAGAGATGCTGCAGTTGTGAGTAATAAGAGAAGTTAGGGTTTTTTTTCCCAAACTTCTCGGATCTACGGCCCGCTGGAGTTTGTAGAGAGATACGATACAATAATGTGCGAATGTTTTGAGGGTTCCGTAGTAGCCAAAGAGACGCATATTTTTTCTTGTTCTGACGAATTTGCCCCTTTTGGAATTGTCCCTACGGGCTACACGTGGCCCATTTTGCCGCTTCCTTATAGCATTTGCGTACTGGCAGTGGCTCCTTTTTGAAGACATAGCAATTGGAGAACCGAAGGGCCATAGGTTTAAGGTTGTCCTAAACAAACAAATCTAAAATAAAAATAAATTTTCAAAAAAGTGGCAAAGGAAAAGTGTGATAAAAAAGATTTTCCTGAAAGTTATTGTTACAAATATAAAAACCCATTACACCGTTCAACAACCCTTAAAATATAATATGTAAGATCCAAGATATTTTTTTGTCTCTTGTTTTTTTCTGGAAAAAAAAAAACCTAATGGATCGAACTTGAACTCCGAGTGACTGGATCGCCCTGGCGGGGTCACTCTACGCAAAGGCCCCTAAGAAGCGGTGTATGAAATGACATCAAGTAGCCACTCTAAGGCTGATTTTTAGGAATTAGCCGTGCATCCTGTTTTCAGTTTAAAAAGTTTAGATTTTTAGTTTAAAATTTCAGGACAAAATATGTACCGGCTAATCTCTAAATAACATCCCATAATTGGTTGTATGTGCACTTGCCCCGCCAATATAACTTCATCGTCAAAATCTTAATTATTCCAATTTGTTATAAATAGAATTCTATTTATGGTGAATGTCTAGATTTATAGAGATTCTAGGGTTTATTACTTGGTGACTAAGCCACTCTCTCCTTATAAATAGAGGATTGTATTCCGGAAAAATTTCACATATCAATAACTGGGATCCCTACCTTTCAATTTTATAGCCCATATTTCAATTTACAATTAACTAGCCCAAAAATAATAGGCTAAGATTCAACATCTAATTCCAATATATTCTCAAAATTACTATTTAGTTTTTAAAAAAGATTGCTCAAGCTTTTAAGTTAATTTTTGAATCAACAACTATAACGTAAATATTAGTTCGACAAACCAAATTCATTTAAATGGTGAAAATTAGATTTTTAACAAGCTTAAATATGTGGGTTTAGATTTCGAATTTGATTTTGTGAGAAATTTGGAAAGGGTGTTATTTAGAATTATTAGAAATAGTATAAGGAGGTTGTATATAAAATTTGAAGTCATTTAATGGAGATTTGGACTGGTTTTGAACAAGAATTGTAACTGAAAATCGTGAAAGAAGTTCGTCCACAGACGCTTGTATAAAAGTGTATAAGATGTGTTTATACACCCATCTACACTATCATACAAGACTATACATAATTATACAAAAAACTAATTGCGTCTTCTTCCTTGCATTTTTTCTAAAATTTGACTCAAATCTTATTCAAATCTACTCAAAATCACTTCAAATTGAAATTTTGAACTCCTTCTGATATTTTCAATCAATTGGAACAACACACAACCCAAACAACTAACAAACTCAAAAAATCCTATTTTCGAAAGCAAAGCTTTAAATAGCCTTCAGTGGTGAACTTCTACTCTTCAATTTTCTTACATTGCAACCAGGTGACACATGGGAGAAGCAATAATAGCGGATGGCCCCTTGAAGCATATATAGAAGATGTGAGAAGAAAAGAGAGTGAATGCAATGTTTGTGAGAACACAAATTTAACTCCATAAATTTTGAATTTGCTAGTGCTTTCAAAATATGTACAATATGGGCTAGGTAGGACAAGTGATTTTGGATTAATTACAATGGAATATATGAAAGAATGACAAGAAAATACACTTAACAAAAAATAGCCTATGTAGTTAGCATTAACAAAATCTTCCAAACGATAACCCACTATTTCGTGTAGTAATTCTCTCTTTCTGCAAAATAAAGATGAAATTGAATAATGGCAGTTTTTCTGAAATTTTACAGCATTTTTCTGAGTGAAAGAATATTTTGAAGAGGTGCAACTCAAGGTACCGCTTCATACTGAATTTTCAAAAAATTAAAAAAATAAGTTTCACCAATAAACCAAACCTCAATCTCAAGCCTTCCGAATTCCAGAAATTGAAGAAAATTCATACAGCTCGTTACATGCACATGGCATTTTAAAGTGTTATTTTCAGAGAGTGTTTTTCCTTAATATGTGGCATTTAACTGACAAGTTTCTTTGCAGGAATTCTTACTATTCTTACTGACTACATCAGCTAGCCTGGTGCACTAAGCTCCCGTATACGCGGGATCCGGGGAAGGGCCGGACCACAAGGGTCTAACTGACTACATCATCTACCAAAATCCCAAAGTTTAATTTACATTGACAGTCCCTTCTAAACTCCTCAGCACTGGAATGTGCACAAATGACTCCCAAATTGCGACACAATATCCACTAATGCTCCGTAACCAGCTACTGCTGTGACCTGAAAGTTATGGACAAGTGAAACCCTGTTTTAGTTGTGATAACTATAGTTTAACACTGTACTATCTATCCTGCCACAATGGCAATTCCACTTCAGTTTTGGTGTATAATATTCTGGTTTTCTATACAGAAAAGAGAAGAGTTAGAAATTTACCTAACACATGCTGATCACACTTGCGAAAATAAAGTGGTTGCTATCAGCAAGTAGGGGTGCAAATGGGCAGGGTGGGTCGTATATGAGTGAGTAAAAACGGATAAACTATCTGACCCGTATTTGATATGGATAAAAACGGGTTATATATCCGACGGTCCATGACCATTGGTGGAGGCAGGATCTCCACGAAGGGGGTTCAAAAAAAAATTTTTGTTAGCTAGTGAGAATTGAACCCATGACCTTACGTAGATTTTGAACCCCCTTAACCACTAAACTACACTTTTGAATTATGTTAAGGGTGTTCAAAACTTAATATATAGAGGTAAAAAATAGATTTTGCCTTATATATACAATGTAATTTTTCGGCGAAGGGTGTTCGGGTTAACACCCTTGCGCCCCCCTAAATCCGCCCCTGTCCATGACTTCTTGAATACGATCACTTATGGGAGAATTCCTAGTCTCCCTAATTTGAGGCTTTACAAATGTAAAACTTAAACACATTAGTTATCCATTTGGTTAACCATTTTCTAAGTGGATAATATGGTTCTTATCCATATTCGACCCGTTTTAAAAAGTCCATTATCCAACCCATTTTTTAATGGATAATATGGGTGGATAACTGTTTTCGTTTAACCATTTTGCTACCTCTATTAGCAAGCTAAAGAAAAGTAGTTTCTTACCCCTGAAGGATGTAAATTAATGGAAAACAGTGACTGAGGAGCACATGGTATCTGTGAAATAATATCTCCGCTCAGGTCAAAGCGACTAAGCAGGGGCTCCGCTCCAACCGCTAAAACCTGAAAGAGAAAATAAAGCTCCTTAGCCAAGAAGGAATGGGAATAACCGATAAGCATTTGAAGGAATTAGTTACTCTAACAAGAATGGTGGATAGAAGACTGCAATAAACCAGACTGAACTTGAGAAGACCACAAGTACAATAATAGAGGACAGCATATACGGACAAGACATACATGAACCAAAGCAAAATAATAGTACAGTGCTGAGACGACAAAGATCATAAGTCAAATAGTTCAAAGATTTAAACGTTTTGGAACGCTAGGGCTAATCATTATTCGATCTCTTCTTTTATAACATTTAAAGTTGAAGATTACTGTAGCTAAATAGACAACCAACACAAACCCGAAAGAGAATCAAAGGAACTCATTCCAAAAAGGGGACTTAAAACAAACACAGGGAACAAACAAAACTACTTGGAAGTTGATGTAAGTGAAAGAACTGACTTGATTATCATCAAATATTGCATCCTGGATAGCAGCACTTGTCGTGATTCGTGAAACACATTCACAAGCTGGAAGATTCCAAACAGATAAAGACCGGCCACTTCCACAAGCCTATGAAATCAAGCATAGTGGCTGTAATTAACATCCTTGATGCAGGAAACTTACTGTCAGTCTGTCATGCATGAAAATATGATAAAATATTCATTTCTCCAATCTCAACCTTAATAAAGCTGTGAAGTAACCATAACCAGGCAAAAGAAAATGAAAATAAAAGGAAGCATAACTTGAAATAAACAAGGAGATGGTACTGTATCTCTATACACACCTGTACACATGTAACACATATTTCCTTTCTGCCGATTGCAAGGTCAGATGCAAAAGACATGCATCAACAAGAATTCAGAACATCAACAAAGATTGCCTTTTTTTTTCTTTTGAACAACGATTATGTTACTTATCAAGATGAAGAAATTGCTTTATTTTGAAGAAAACAATCTTTTTAACAATGATTGCTTCACTTATCAAGATGAAGATCTTGCTTCATTTTGAAGAAAGACAATATTTTAGTGGAGAACAAGAAAATTAGCAACTATGCTGCTCGGATCCTCCAAAAATGTTGCGGAGTGTGTGTAGGATCTTTAAAAAGTATTTGCACTTTTGGAGGATCTGACACGGGTATGGCGATATTTTTGGAGGATCTGAGCAACATAACCTAGCAATGCTAATATTATATTGGGAGAACAATTACGCTTGGCAATGCTAGAGTTTCAACTGCAACTCAACACCAACTGATAATTGCTAAGCATTCATTAACATATTTCAGGAATTCATCTAAAAAAAGCTTTGCCATGTGGACTGACAATACAAAGCTATGTTACTCGGACTCTTCAAAAATGTTTTTGGGTGAGTATCGGATCCTCCAAATTTAGTGCATTTTTGGAGGATCCGACACGGGTGCGGCAGCACTTTTGGAGAGTCCGAGCAACATAGATACAAAGTGCTTAAAACCTTCAACAGTAAAATAGGCATGAAATAACTCTTCCGTTTCCTCCAATTCTACTAGTTATCTTGACAGTTTCTCGAATTGGAAATAAAATAGAATGGGGATAACAAGTTTGCCGCATTTATGGAAGTTTACACTTGACAATACCTAAGATGTCCAGTAGCAGTCAAGCAACACAGTACCTGGATTCAAAGTTCCACATACTGTATAATGCATGGAGTTGCTATCATTACCATGTTATATCAGCATGAACTTAGTTTCACAAAGGCCAAACAAAAGTTGTGCTCTATGTAATAGACCCAATACCCCCCCACCCCCTCTCTTTATATTTTCCTATGGCCAGAAACGACGTGTGCCTACTTAGTATTCAAGGTTTAAAAGGAAAGACAAATAACTTTAGTATGTAAAGCTTTTTGGGAGAAAGGAGGGAATGATTTTTAAAACAAGTGAAAAGAGGGTAAAAGAATTACACATAGAGGAGTTTGAATACTGCTATCTTAAACGGTTTCATCAGACATAACAAAGAGAATCAGAAGAAACAAAATCATGAATGAATAGAATGTAAACTCTCCTAAATTAGGAGATTCATATTTGCGTGAATACGGGATGCGCTGTGCACCGGGCTGCTCTTTTTATATCTTATTATCATCTTCAAGTAAACCCAGTCATCGATGACAAGATTACTATAACTATACAGTAGGTTGACCCTCAACGACATTAACAAAAGTAAGCTTCAGTAACTTCACAATGCAATAGATAGAATTTTCGGAAAAGGGCCCGATATACCCCTCTACTTTGCTTTATTGTTCAATCATGTCCCCCGTTACACTTTCCGTTCAAATTTACCCTTACCGTCCATCAAAGTTCTAACTTTATCCCTATTATAACAGCCGAGACACGTGGCACATTCTAAACAAAAGACTCATCCCCAATTTTAAAACCCGGTTCTTTAAAACCCGCCCCTTATAAACCCATTACCCGACACCCATTCCCAACTCACTGCTCTTCAACGAAGAACAGAACTTAGAGTCATCTCAATGATAAATATCAAAAGGGCGATACTCGATCAGATACACATTCCAAAATATCGAAAATCAAATCTTGATCATCAATTTACGTACAGAGAAACATATCTCTGTTCCTCTTCTTTCTTTAGTCTTTTTCCTCCAAGAGTAAACCAGACAACTTAATTTGTTGATTCAAATGCTTTAGAATCCACTAATCATCTCAGAACCAAGAAAATAGGGAAGTAATGTGTAATTATTTAAAAGAAGAAAAATAGTTACTGATTTTGTGTAATAGCAAAAGAGAGAACGATCCAAAAATTTCTTTCTTTTCTCTAACACTTTATTTGCCAAAGGCCTTTTATATGGTGTCAGGTGGTGTTCAAACGGTGGCAGTTCCGGCAGAGCTGCTACTACCACTTGACCGGGAAAACACCTCTACCACCTATACTTGCCAATTCTAGCACACCCATTTAGTAATTTCCTCTTATTTTGGTGCTGAATTCATGCTCTGCTTTACCTTCATGACTCCAACTTCATCATCAAAATCTTTACTTTGTGGCTGATTCTTTACAGTTGATAATTATTGATTCGATCCGGAAGAAAGTATGGCTGCTAGTGATAACTTTTTCACAGAAGGCTTCAAGGGACTTTTCAAGATTTCATCTTTATCATGTGACTCATTCTTTAGAGCATCAATTTTACCAATATCCAGTTCTCTTTTCAAGCTAGGAGCTCAATAGTGATATTTTGAGATTTGAAATTAGTAGCGTTTTGATCTTGATGTGAAGAATTGGGGGGAAAGTGAGAGGGGATCGGAGAGAAGTGAGTTGGGGAATGGGTCGGGTTGGATTATTTTCTGAGTTGGATTGGTTCATTCTTTTAGAATGTGCCACGTGTTTCAGCCGTTAAAATAGGGGCAAATTTAGAACTTTGATGGACGGCAGGGGTAAATTTGAACGGAAAGTATAACGGGGGACAAGATTGAACAATAAAGCGAAGTAGAGGGATATATCAGGCCCTTTTCTGTAGAATTTTTGATCGGTAAACACAACAGAAAGAATTGCAGTATAAAAGCCCTAACCAAACAACAGTTATAATTGTTGGTGCAGTAGAAAACTTACAAGAACGCAAGTTTGGTGTATAGAGGAATCTGAACTCTTACCAGCCAACTCTCACTTGCATCAAGAGCAATGCAACTGACATATGGAAACAACTCCCTCGACTTCTTATCCTTCTGTGGATCAATTATTTGAATACATTTACCAGTTCTGCAATCTAAGGCAAATTCATAAATAACAGACAATAATAAAACAGAAAAAATAGATCCAAATGAGCAAAATCATGTGTTATTTCTAAATAAGAGAGATAGCTCAAGTCAATAAAAGGCAAAATTGGCCATTCATCAGGCCTTATGCTCCTCTTATTAGAAAGAATGACATACCCCATATTCGTGCTGTCCCATCCTCTGAACCAGTTATAACCTGAAATTGCCAAGCGAGAGAAAGAGAGAAGCAAAAAGAAACAAGGGAGAATTAGAATTCAGCCCAAATTCCGGGAACCATTGTTCAACTAAAAGTAAGCCACCCCTCCCACTAAGACTGAGAGAAGAAGCAAAATAAAAATACACGTCTAAAAATACATTCTATTTCCAAAGAGAACAAAACATGAAGGTGCTGTTGCACTAAAAGAATTTTGAACAATTAAAAGTTTCAAGTAACAGGATTTTTTCCAGCTCATATGTCTAGTTTAGTTTTGACCTCAAAGTGAAGAGCCAGCAACATGGGTATCACACTCCTATCCATAACAAAATCTCTTCAAATGGGAGAAATCAAATCTTGACAGAGAGGGAGGGAGAACTAGCCAGCACCATAAGCATTACATGGAGTCCATAAAATGGAAATGGAAATGACTATACAAAGAGAGAGAGAGAGAGAGAGAGAGAAAGTATGTATGGGTGAGAGAATGGGAGACAAACAGAAGTTTACCTGATTGTGAGAATTTCGTGCAACAATGCAATGCAAGTAGTCTGAATGCCCTTTCAAAACCATCTTTATTTCATTCTTCTCCTAAGCACCACAACTTTAATCAGATTTTCATGATAGATTTAGAAGAAGCAATGAAGAGAGTCGAAGTATAAGTCGATGAAGTAAGCCAAAAGAACGTCTCAATTAAGAGATCTCATAATATGAGCCAACCGCACAACTTGAACAAATACCTACCACATCCCAGCAGTATGCACAAGAATCACCAGCACCAGCAAAAATGGATCCAGTCTACAATGGAACACAAAATATTAAATAAAAATATGTAGACAGGACAACTTTGAGGTAAGTTTTAAAAGGCTGAATCAGAATATCAGACTTGACCTACGCAAGAGAAGAATCCATGCGATATAAATGAACAGAGTTGTCTATGTTTGATGCTTTGAACTAACAGCTCTAGCTATGGTACCAGAACCCCGAAGTCCACTCAACATGAATCCCTAGGTAGTCACTTGATTCTTCTCTCCCTACCACCTCCTAGGGTTGCGCCAGAAATCCTTCTCCAAATTTGGTATTCAAAAATGAAATACACAAAACAATATATCAAAATAGAGATCATCATAGTATTACTTTTCTCTAGATTTTTAGGGTTTCCTGATTCTTCCTTTTCAGCTTTCTGGATTGAGAAAGCTTAAAAAAGGCTTCGATTCTTCTCTGTTCAAGTTCCGGCAGTTAATGCGGCAAATTCAAATTTAGATGATATGCAATAGCTGCGTAAGGTTTGTGGTTTTTCAAGCAGCACATATTGATAGACACATTGTGCAAAGGCAATTTATCAAACTCATTAAAAGTTTGAATGCAACTCGTAGCATAAGTTATTCTTGGAATAGTGTATATACAGCAAGGAGAACGATGATGGTGGATACTGGTGCAACTGCTAAAGGAGGACCTGTTGTTGATGTTTCACCGGAGAAGGATGATAATAATGGTGGTTTCGCTAGCGGAGGATGGAAGAGGTGATTCATTTTAGCAGATGTAATATTGTAATATTATATCCTTGAGATAGACAAGAGGAGTTGCTCTGATGGTAAGCAACCCCCACTTCCAACCGAGAGGTTGTGAGTTCGAGTCTCCCCAAGAGCAAGGTGGGAAGTTCTTGGAGGGAAGGATGCCGGGGGTCTATTTGGAAACAGCCTCTCTACCCCAGGTAGGGGTAAGGTCTACATACACACTACCCTCCCCAGACCCCGCTAAGTGGGATTATACTGGGTTGTTGTTGTTGTAATATATCAAAATAGAGTAGGTCTAATGTACAAAAGAATACTGGCCACCCCCCAAAAGCAGTGCACCAAAGAATCAAATGAATAAGACAAATTGTCTGCTACTATGAAGTTCTTTTTTAGTTCATCCACAAATTTAGCACTTCTAGTAGATTGCACAATTTGAAAAAATTAATAGCTTTCACCACCACACTCTACTCTCTTCGTCGTAAGAAGGAAACAAAATGCAATATTGCCTCATTGCTGCACAATACATAGGTTTCAACTACCATCATAATCTAGCGAAATACCCAAGACATTCCTTCATAACTAAGAGCGTCTGTAGTAAAAGAATTGGTTTGCCTCTCAGTATCTAAATAAGCATCTAACTAGGAAAAGATAACTAAACCACGATCTATTTATACCTCCTGGGTCCTGGCTGGACCAGCTAATGTGTCAGCTGAAATCAGACTTATGGTCCTATCCACTCACTCCAGAGTGTCAATCAAGAAGCCATTCAGTTGATTTAGAAGAAAATAAAAAGGCAACAAACCTGAGTATTAATGGCCATGCAATTATTCTCTGGAATTGGAGAAAGTGCACCCCATGGACCTCTGAGATATGAGAACATGGTTGGAACAGAAAAGTAATAATAGTATAAGGAAAGATGCAATAAGTGAACCCTTCACTGTTGTAAGCAATAACTAATTTTCAGATATAAGGCCAAGATAACAAGTCATCTAAAGACCAATATAAATTAGTGTACGAATTAACAGTGGATGTAAAAACTTCGATTGCAATTTATTTATTAACTCCCCCCACCACCACCACCCACCCCGGAAAATAATAGACCTAACAAAAGCGTTGAGGAATCTTCTTAAGCACTAAGTATGCTAACGAAAATATCAGTAAACCATCAAGCAGGAAGATTGCAACAAAATGTTTAAACTCCTGAACAGCTAATCTTTAGTTGCACATCAATTGCTAAGCATGCAATATCAGCACCTACTAGTGATGCCAACTATCTCAGAAGAGGTAATAAAAAATTATAATGAAATTATTTCATGTTTTTCAATAACTTACTTTTGTTGAGGATTCACCAAGTCAAGCATTGGCTCTGATGTGCCTCCTGTATAGTGATAACAAGAGAAAAAAAATTCAGAGAAGACAATCCTTTCTTCTTTACATCAAATGGAAGCAGCAAAAATCCAACTCATTGCTAAATTATTGAACAAACTAATATCAAGTTACATCAACAAGTAAACTCAGGACCAGACAGCTTATGGGCGTTCAAATGTAGGGTAAAAGTAGCCTAATGCATTCACCTCAAGGAATTCATATGACTTGCAGAAAACTTTCTGCCGCATACAGAAAAAGGGTGTTAATTCAAAAGGTTTTTGGTCTATGGCTAAGCTGGTATCTCAGAGGCACACAACATACATAATGCGGGAACCAAAAAGGACCATGCCTCAAGTGTGAAGGTTAGAAAGACACGGAACAAATTTACATTCCAAAAAAAAAAAAAAAAGAGGCAAGAACATTTGAAGACTAGTATCTGCCAGTTTTTCAGGTAGTGCGGAAGTTTCTTTCCTCGCTTCTTTGTAATTCAAGTAACATAACTGTGCCAGTTTGGCACTGGTATGTCTACTCCTTTTTTCATCTCTTTTTCCTAGTTTTTCTCTAAAACTAATTTTTATGGGTTAAAATAATACTCAAAACATTTTCCCCAGACACCTCTGCCTTAAGACCTTTTTTTAGGCAAAAAAAAATCACATAAAGCCACAACCTAGATTCCTGCATGGCACAAATATATGCTTGCATATTGTTTTGTATTCATGTCAGACACTGGTAGTCATTAAAAAACAATTGGAACGAACTCCAGCCCAACCAGATGGTGTCGCAAGTCACACTAAGTGTCCTTCAATCAGACAGCAAAAAGTCTATCAGATATGTCAATTATTCCCACTTCAATAACTTTTAGGGCTCGGTTGGTACGAGGGATAAGGGATAATTAATCCCGGGATTAAAATTGAGATGAGTTTATCCCACATTTGGGTGGGATAAATTCGTGGTATAACTAATCCCGGGATTATAGTGTTTTTCTATCCTATGGGAGGGTGGGATAATTAATCCCAGGATAATTAATCATGGGATAACTTGTTTCCCAACCAAACGACTCATTAAGACATAATTTCAGAAGATATAATGGCATACTTTAGGTAGTAACAAGTATTACAAAATTAACCATGCATACTAGAGATCGACACAAATTCAACCAAACACGAAAGCAAAGAAGAAAAAGAGTTGTCTCCTGCCCTACGCAAAACATATGTTAAACTTCATTTATGTTATATTCGATGGAACTCTTCTATATTATGTAGTTGTGGTGTCTTGAATCCTCAAGTTCATTTTTATTGTTTTTGTAAATCCTTATGAAAATAGTGGAACACTATATTAAATTATAGTCATTACAGCTGTCACGCCCTCATATTTTCAAAGAATTTCCTTTTGTATCTGAATCGGTAATGTGCCCAATGTCTGTCCATGACCATGATATGCAGGGGGGGCCACATACAACTCCTAGATGAAACACATGCTTAACTACAGAGCAAAATTGTGCCTTTTGTATCTGAATCAATATTGTGCTTGCCCCAATGTCCATTTCATGACCATGATATGCAGGGGCCCACATACACTCCTAGATGAAATACATGCTAAACTATAGAGCTGAAAAGCTGGAAATGCTTCGGACTCAGAATTAACAGCCTGAAATTCGACGGCATGAAAGATGTAAGAAACTCCTACAAGGGGGGGGGGGGGGGGGGGGGGGGGGGGAAATAGAAAATTGTAATTTGCTGCAATCGACACTTTCAACTTCTAATTTATTAAGGCAATGAAAGACACAATTACTTATGATCCCCCCCCCACCACAAAAAAAAAAGTTTCTTTCCGTCTTGGACTTCCTCTCATAATGCAAAGACATTGTGAGTTGTGACAAGCTTGTGCAGCAAACAGATTATTAAGCTGAATGACTTTCAGCATTGCCCATATTCAAATTTAAGAATCGATGCTTCTTGCGTATCTAAATAAAAAGAGTTGTATATTAGAAATGGAAGCAATGCCAAGCAGAGGTTTTCAAATGTTTAAAGTAGGATGTTAGAGGATCCGTCAGTCAACTACAATACCTACGACCAGTCAACACAAGCCCGAACTAGCCAAGGATCCAACTGCACACTAAAAAAATTGTACCTTGCATCGGCTCCTTAGACCCCAATAATTCTTTCCATTTCCATCCACGAATCCGACCGTCATCACCACAACTGCATGAAATCACCTACATTAACAAAGAATCGGCATCTATGGTAGAACCAAAATTTACACTGATTGAAGAAATTTATACAAGATATCTGGTTCTTTTTTTTTTTTTAATAAGTACACAAGATAATTGCCTCCCTTGTTTACTCATACTAACTAAAAAGAAAACCAGTTAACCTAGTTGTTTGACAGCTTAGTTAATTTAATAGATATCTACCTGTATATAAGCCCATAGTTTTCAGTTTTCACTCTAAACAAAAACTTGAACTATCTTATATTTGTGCTAACTCACCTACAATTTTAAGGAATACATAAGAACCAAAAAATTTATAAGAATAAATACCTCAATAACAGTGAATCCTCATCGTTGCCATAAAATTTAACATCATAAGCAGGCCCATCATGTCCTTGTACCAGCCAACTAGATTCAGCCACTGGCACCAATGAACTAAACCAAATTCACCAAATAATTATCAATTCAAACCAAAACTTACCTTCATACTTCGAAAACATTGAGAAAACAGGAACTTACTTGCCCGCGGAGCTCAAATCCTACCAAGATGAAGAAGCAAAAAAAAAAAAAAATTAATACTTTAGTCAATAAATTTTGCTTCTTTAAGTTAGAGTGAGATATTGAGCTTACGAGGCAAGAGGAGATAGAGTAAGAGGCAATAGAGCCGTCGCTAATGGCGGCGACGATGAGGTCCGGATAAGAATTATGGTTTGTATTCGGGTTCGGGGCGAATGCAGTACGGAAAACAGTTCGGCATAGAGATTCTCTCTCCAGTAAAATGGAGTCTCTGTATACGTCTTCGTCCCAGTTCCTGCAGTCCATCGCTGTTACCATCCTCACCAGAATATTTCGGGGTTTAGGGAATGAGGGTTTAGCTGAAAATCTTGACGAAGAACCGGGAGTTTGGATAATTCGCGATTAGCGACATCGTTTCTGTAAGTCCGAACCGGGTTGGGGCCCAACTTAGTTTAGTTGGAGATAATATGAGCAATAAGTTATAATTAATTTCGAAATTAAATTTGACATAAGTATATTTTATATTTGATTGGATAAAATCGTAATATAACTAATTCCTAAATTAATTATTCTAAAATTATGGTATTATTTTTATCCCTATATGAAGGTGAAATAATTGTGTCGGTATAATTAATTTTGAAATAATTTGAACTACCCCTTAGTTTAATCTTTTTCCGGAAGATCGATGTCACATGGGTCTATGTAATTACAGAGCTATGCATTATTAGAATAGTAATTATATTAGGGGTATTTGTTTGTCCGGATATAATTAATTTCTCCGGTCATATTTGATTAGAAATGCTTAATTACATAATATAGTAATTAAATTGACATGTTTATTTACGTAACAAAACGAAAAATATAAGTTTAGAATATATATTTTCTTAATAAATATCTATACTAATGAATAAAAAAATAGTAAAATATGAAATTGTGCTCAACAACTATGCAAAGTAAAATATAAAAAATAAGAAGTTGCAAAACTATATGAAAGCATATCATAAGCAACATGTTGAAAGGTTGAAAAATACAAAGTAGAGAAATAGAAGAAAAATAGTGTAAAAAGAATAGTAACATGTTTGACAAAAGAAAAATAAAGTAGAATTAGATGATTATCTTAACTTGCCACACATTCTTAAATACACCCAATTTGTCAAAACGTGTGATTACGGTCAATTATACATATATTCAATTCCAAGTTGACTTTCTAAACATGTTCTAATTATCCAAAGCGATAAATGCAATAAAACCTTTCATATTTCTAATTTTTCTTATTTTGCCTAAAAAATTGTCATTCAAACTGTACAACAAAATGCTATTTTCTGAATTTGTTTTTAACTTTTTTTCCCAAATTCCACTTGTGGAATATACTGAATTTATTGTTGTTTTTAACTTCTTTTTAAAAAAAATATTTGCTAAAGCGTTATTAAATGCGACAAAATCACCGTTATTTCCATGAGTTTCCAACTTATTTATTTTTGAAATTTTCATTTAATAAAGCGTTGCTAAATGATAGTATAATTTTTTGAGATATTCCACCGAATTGAACCATCGACTTTCCTACCCAAGGATCTACATAATCACGTTTAGGCTTGTTTGGAATATATTAATCCTTGTTCCCATTTCAACAGCAAGTACGCTTTAGGAAAAGCTTCACATCGTCATAAGCTTCAAAAAAAGAGATGAGATGTCGTAACTTTGACCTTTTTAAAATAGTTGGAATTCTAAGGTTATTTAAAAATTGGACAATTCTTATTTATTCAGCTTAACTACATTTCTAGGATTTACATTTCCTAATAACTTTTTAGTTTTCCATTAAGAAGCTACTTATTTCTGCATTTTAGGGCAAAGATAAAATAATTACATTATGGAATTAGTGATCTAATGTTTCTGCCGCTCTGTACCCATATATATAGGGTGAAAATCATTTATCCTCCCCAACTTTGTGTTAAAAATCAAACTTTCCCCTCAACTTTGAACAATAATCATTCTCCCTCCTTATCCTACACAATACCATTTTTGCCCTTGAAATTTCAAGTTCCTCCTCAATTCAATATTTTTTTTAATGGTTTTAGCTATAACTTAAATTATGTAATACCTAGTATAAATTATAATTAGAGTTCATTAAAATTATAAGTAAAATAAATAATTAAAGTCAATTAAAACTATCTTATCTTTATGATTGTAATTTTAATGTAATGCATATTAAATATATATTTAAGTTATATCTTCTTAGCGACGGAGCTAGAAATTCATATAAAGAGGATTGAAAAATACCCCAAATTTTTTTTAATTTCGGATTGAACTTGCGAGATGAGATAATTTGGGGTGTTTTTCAATCCTCTTATATGAAAAACTTGGATTGAACTTGTGAGCTAAGAAATTAATGAACTCTATTCTCTTAGATAAAAATTTTTAATTTCTTAGCTCACAAGCTCAATCCGAGTTTTTCATATAAGAGGATTGAAAAATACCCCAAGTTATCTTAACTCACAAGTTCAATCCGAAATAATAAAAAAATTGGGGTATTTTTCAATCGTCTTACATGAATTTCTAGCTCCATCACTAAGAAAATATAACTTAAATATATATTTAATATGCATTACATTAAATAACAATCATAAAGATAAGGTAATTTTAATTGACTCTGATTACTTATTCTACTTATAATTTTAATAAACTCTAATTACAATTTATAATACCGTCCTGTAGTCCAACTATCAATGTACAAGGAATCTCCCGGGAATCTAACCCGTAGTCCCAAATATAAATACCAGTACTGGGGGAATCTACCGGGTGCATTCCCGTAGTTCCATATAACTGTGCAGGGGGATCTCCTGGGAATCGAACCCGTCCCAAATATAAATGTGCAGGGGGATCTCCCGGGAATCTAACCCGTAGTCCCAAAGTAAACAAACAAGGGAGGAACTCCCGGGAATCAAACCCGCAGTCTCAATGTAAATGCGCAACAAAATCAGAGAGATACTCAGAAAAATATCAACTTCACAATAAGGCAAATAATTAGTCTAGCCTAGCATGCTGCACAGAATCCAAATAAGGCATGTTGAGCAAGTAAGTCAATTAGACATGCTTCCCTAGATTAACAGCAGACTTAAATTCCAAGTAGTACAAACAAGAAAGGAAAATACAATTTATGGTTATTTTAATGAAAATAGGATTTTCAACAATTAGCAGAAGTACGCGCTCGTCACCTCACGTACAGGGCATTTCAGTTACCACAATATCAATCCTAAGAGGAGAGTCCCCCACACAAGGTAGACAAGCCACTTACCTCGAACAAGTGCAAGTCAACCCGAAACCACGTACTTGCCACGAGTATCCGACTCCAAATGGCCCAAAGCTATCCAATTAAATTGCATATCGTAAGTAATACTTCAAGTAATTGATTCTAAAATTAAATTCTAAGCAAATACGCAAAATTATGTAAAATGACCAAAATGCCCATCGGGCCCACATCTCGGAATCGGGTAAAATTTATATTTCCAGAAACCTCGCACTCTCACGAGTCCAACCATACCAAAATTATCCAAATCCCATAATATTTCGACCCTCAAATCATCAATTCTATCCGAGAGGGTTTTCTAATCTTTTCCAACTAAATTCACGGATTTAATGCCAAAACTTGTAATAGATTCGAGTTATCTAACCAAAATTAAGTTAAGAGCACTTACCCCGTTGTTCTCTCTAAAAATCTCTCGAAAAATTGCCTCACCCGAGCTCCAATTCGTCAAAAATGGAATTTCATAAGTTAAAAAAACGTTCTGCCCAGCACTTCCGCATCTGCGGTCATGATGCGGTCCCGCTTCTGCGGACCAAAATGTTGTATATGCGACTTTCATTAAAGAGCCCAGGGGCCGCATCTTCGGTTCTTCTTTCACAGATGCGAAACTGCTTCTGTTGTTAGACTTCCGCATCTGCGGAACCTGAAGGGATACCCAAAATCTGCATCTGCGGTTGGCTTGCCGCATCTGCGGTCCCTAAACCGCAGATGCGAAAACATCAGAAGTAGCAAAAATCTGCAATCTCTTAACTCAAAAATCTTTTCGTCAAACATCCGAAATCATCCCGAGGCCCCCGGGACCTGTACCAAAAGCACCAATAGCACTTAATACTTCATTCAAACTTGTACCAATCCTTAAACCATCTAAAACAACATCGGAAACTCGAATTAATCAAGGATTTAAGCCTAAGAACTCCAATTTTCCTCAAAATACGCTTTCGATCAAAAACCTAATCAAACCACGTCCGAATGACCTGAAATTTTGCACACACATCCCAAATGACATGACGGAACTACTGCAACGTCCAGAAATCCATTCCGACCCTCAGATAAAAATCTCACTATCGGACCAAAAACTTTTAAAAAATTCAACTTTCGGCATTTCAAGCCTAAATTAGCTACGGACCTCCAAAACATAACCCGGACATACCGCTAAGCCCGAAATTACCTAATGGAGCTAACGAAACTATTGGATTTCTATTCTGAGACCGTCTTCATATTGTTCCAATAGTCAAATTTCTATGGCTTAAGCTCTAATTTAGGGACTAAGTGTCCCAAAACTCTCCGAAATTTAAAATCGAACATCTCGGCAAATCCAAAATAGCAGAAATAAACTTGGGAAAGGCAGTTAATAGGGGATCAGGGCGTTAATTCTTAATACAACCGGCTGGGTCGTCACAAGTGCCAACCTAGTTTGTTTTCAGGAGACCAAAATGGGAGTTTTGTCGGATGCGATTGTGAGAAGTGTCTGGGGAGGTAGTTGGGTAAAATATGACTGGGTCCCAGTCACGGAAAGGGACGGAGGCATTCTTCTTATGTGGGATGATAGAAGCTTGGAGGTAACGGAGATTTTTTTTTTTGAGAATGTAACAATTTTGTATATATATATCAACTGCATCAAGAAGGTACAGCTATTCAAATTTACAGAAGATGGTATAGGAAGATCTTAAATCCCTACTATACTACAGAAAGCCTAGGACATCAATAATGGATTCTGGATCTTCCATATACTTTTGTTTACACCAAAAGTGAAAAAGAACTAAATATTTCATTTTCAGTTTCTGTATGGTCCTACTTTTGTCTTCAAAGCATCTCTGATTTCTCTCTGACCAAACTGTCCACCAAATGCAAGCTGGGACCGTTTTCCATCTTTCTTTCTTATTGGATAAGGTTCCATAATTAATCCAGCATCTTAGGACGTCCAGTATATCCCTAGGCATTACCCACACTATCCCCTTAAGATTAATGAAAATCTTTCATATTTGTTTTGTAATCTTGCAGTGCAAAAAAAGATGACTGATTGTCTCAGCCTCTTGACCGTATAGATAGAATTTGGAGCATAGGTGGAAGCCCCTTATCATGAGGATGTCCTGAGTCAGAACTACTTTTCTAGCCAAGATCTAAGTAAAGTAGGCAACTTTATATGGAATTTTGACTTTCCATATTAACTTCCAAGGCCAACAATCAATCTGGTTATTAGAGAGGTTGAATTCCCTGCATGCCGATTTAACTGAGAAAATACCTTGAATGTTACCTTGCCATATAATACAGTCTTCAGAGAGTGATGTCCCCTTGAACTGATCTAATGTTTTGTAAAATTATGTTATCCTGGTTATCTCCCATTCATTGAGTTGTCTTTTGTAGCTAAGGTTCCAACCATGGATAGACCATACTTTACCCACAGTTGCTTCTTGTTGCTGGTTTAGGATGTAGATGTCAGGGAATAGCTTCTAAAGTAAATTTTAGCCAAGCCAGTTATCTTCCCAGAAAGAAGTTTTCAAACAGTTACCTATTCTGAAGTGGGCCTTGCTTCTGAATTTTGGCCACAAATTTCTAATGGACTTCCAGAGCCTTACTTTATAAGGACCACTAACAGGTTTGGTTGCTGAGTTGCCTTCTACTCCATATTTTCCTTTGATTACTTCCTTCCAAAGTGAATTTTCATTGGAACCATATCTCCAGAACCACTTTATCATCAAGTTGTGATTTTGTACTCTTAAATTCCTGATTCCTAGTCCTCCTTTATTCTTGCTGACTGATAGAGCATCCCATTTGACCAGATGAATTTTGTTGTCGTTGTTGTTGCCTTGCCATAGAAATTTCCTTCTCATTGCATCTATTCTTTTCACCACATTGATAGGAATAAGGAATAGAGACATCATGTAAGTAGGTAAGGCATTCAACACACTATTAATCAAGATTAGTCTTCCTCCCAAGGATAAGTATTGACTTTTCTAGTTAACCAGTTTCTTTTCACACTTCTCCAATACATCATTCCAAATCCCATTGGAATTGCTCTTGGCGCCTAGAGGCATGCCCAAATATATAGTCGACAGTTCCCCTATCTTTCCTCCAAGCATGTTAGCCAGGTTTCGGAATCCATTTACCTCATTAACTGGATACAAATGACTTTTGCTCCAGTTAATGTGCAACCCATAAATAGCTTCAGATAGAACGAATATCACCCTCATCATCTTCAGTTGTTCTCTGTCAGCATCACAGAACACCAGTGTGTCATCTGCATATTGGAGGTGTGTGATTTCCAAGTTGTTAGCTGCCCTGTGAGATACGTTGAAACCCTTGACCCAATTGCTGATTTGAGCAGTTTTCAACATGTCATTAAGGCCTTCCATGGCCATGATAAAAAGGAAGGGGGAGAGAGGATCTCCCTGCCTCAGACCTCTCTATCACTACAAGAAATCTGTCTTTTAATGGAGACTAAAGTTGCCACAAAATCATTAATTGTCGCCACTAAATGGTTACAGTAACGACTTTGGAACTGTTGCAAGTACTTCCATTTATTGAATGTTACTAGTGGAGACAACGTGAGGTCACCATAGAATGTATACATTTTGTAACGATATTATTGCTACAAAAACTAAATGTAACTCGTCACAAAAAAGAGTTTCCCCAAACTGATTTTATTGAAGTCGCTACTGAAGAGTAACATTTAGTGGCGACATAGTCACCACAAAAACAATTAGTCATTAGTGGCAACTTTAGTCGGGCTACTGTAGAGTGATATTTAGTGGCGACTTAGTTGCCATAAAAATGGTTAGTCATCCGTGGAAACTCTAATACCGATATTGAATAGTGACATTTAATGGCAACTTAGTTGCCACAAAAATAATTTTCCATCAGTGGAAACTCTACTAGCGCTACAGTAGGGTGACATTTAATGGTGACTTAGTTGCCAAAAAATGATTAATCTTCTTTGGCAACTCTAATAATGCTACTGAATTATTATTTTTTGTGGCAACTCTATATAGCTACTGGATAGTGATTTTTTGTGGCAACTGAAACTCGACATTAATATTACTCTAGTAGCAACTAAATACTCAAGTTTATATTAATATACACATTTAAGATCATCCAATAGTATTTAATAAACACCAAAAAAATTTCCTAAATCAAATACTAAACACTTCTATTACTAAAAGTTCAGTTACATATATACTATGCAATACTTCATTTTCATTGTACGCATATACATATAATCAAAATGCAAAATATTAAGTGCCTTAGATCCTCTGCATATACACTATGTAATACTTCATTGTCATTGTACGCAAATAGATATAACCAAAAAGCAAAATATTAAGTGCATTAGACATAAGCTCCTCCGCATATATACTACGTAATATTTCATTGTCATTGTACACATTTACATATAACGAAAAAGCAAAATATTGAGTGCTTTAGCTTCAAGCTCCTCCTTCATTGTCACCAATGCTTAAGAACCTTGACCCTATTATTAAAGAAATTAATAGAGGATCACATTGTTAGAGCTTGAAGATAACATCAAGGTGAAAAATGATACATATAAGAACATTAACTTCAGAAGATTTCTCAAGTAGGATAGCTGAACTCTTCAAGGTTCTGGAACAATTTCAAGGAACTACAACAAATAAAGTAAAGGCATCAAATGAAGTAAAGGCAAAGGAACTCTTCAAGGTTCTGAAACAATTTCAAGGAACTAAAGCAAATGAACTACATTAACATCACAATAAATGCATCAATATAGTATGTTTATATAGCCTTCAATAATACTGGACAACATATCATTTGGCATTCAATGAAGACAAAATAGTTTGTTGAAGATGCATGTTTAACTCAAGATAATTCCAGAAATGCAACTGTGCTCAAATGCCATTTATGTGAATGAGCATTAACCATATTTATACATTGTGAAGTCATTGATCAACTATGTCACCTATTTATAAGTTTGAAAGGAATCAAATGCGTTATGACAAAGTCTACTAGATAATTGCTGGTATGCTGGAACCACATGGGAGGGACTATGAGGCAGAAGAGATGACAATTCCTGATTAATGTTCACATATTTCTAAATACCATTTTGTGCACACATCATTATGAAATCAAAATTGTATCAAGCAAGCAAATACAGGAAATCAAGGAGGTATAGCTAGTAATTCGCCAGACTCAAAACTTTGTCGGTACACAGAACTAGTTGGGAATCATTATCACGTCCTACAAAAGAAAATTTGCAAAACAATCTGAAACTTGTCACAAGAAAAAATATCTTTAGATAAGCCTTCACAAACTATAAGCACAACCAATTAAAAAAAGGCTTACTACGAAAACTCAAATACGAAAACTTAAATGGCCCATAGGAATTGTGAATATCGTTCAAGAAATCATAAGCTTATAATGATATTTCAACATACATCGCATCTGCACTTGGATGCACCAAATTTATTCAGTCTAAGAATCAGCAGAAATTGTGACTTACTTCTTGAAACAAGACAAATAGGAAAGAAGAAAAAAAAGCCACAAGAATACATGTCTTTTGGTCTCAGATTAGAATAGATTTGAATAGCTCTTTTTTTGCTTGCTCTTTACAGACTTCTTAATCTACAACTATCCAACTATCCAAAATGTAAGCAGATTGCATTGTTAAGCGCTTATAAATACCATAAGCACTTAACTTGAAGAAGGTGCAAGCCAAAACAACACCAGCTACAAAATTTCAGCTACAAAACTTAGCTAAAATATAAACTTCAAGAAAAAACGAAGAAGAATGGTCAAGAAGGAAGGAAGAGTAAGGAAACATTAAGAGTAGATCACCTATTGCATTCCAGTCATGATAGCAGCCAGTTGTTCTTGAATCCTCTTAGCTACTTCTACATTGATCCGGTTGTCTACTCCCGTATTCACGTGCTCAAGTTGCTCTTCCAACTTCCTTTGCAACTTTGTTCCATGTTACTTTTTAATTCGGCAACCATTTGTTCACGTTCTTCTTGCAACTTTTGACTCATCTCAGCTTGCATTTCTACTTGCATTTCCGCTTGCATTTCTTGACGCACAGTTGCCATAGCAGAAGACACACTAGCCTCTAAGTTTGTTGCTTGAATGTGACTCTTTTTTGGAGGCTTCTTTCCGTACCCTTTACCACGAACATAGCATATTCTCTCACCAAGAACGGAGGATAAAATCTCATCTCTAGGCAAAGGATGCTCGTTCTCTTCTGATTGTTGCTGAGCCACTAGTTCCTGTAGCTGGCCCTGCAATTAAGCGTAGTCATTTACAGTAAAAAAATAAACATAAAAAGATAAGAATGCAGTGATTTAAGAATATTACATGAATTTGTTGGGATTGTGGATCCACCCACACAATTTCTCCATTGTCATTTTTACGTGTATGTTGGATCTCCCAGACTCGATCTGGTGTTTCTTTTTCTCAAGTGGCAGGATTTTTCTACAATATAGTTCAATATAAAATATAAATAATCAAATAAATGAATCGACGGGTAACAAGAAGTATGTATGATAGCATGATAATAAATATATTTTCAGCGTCGATTCCTCTACTTCTGCAAAAGACCTTGTACCAAAAGTATGCTTAGTTATCTGCTTTTTCATGTTCTTTCTATTTCTCTCACTTACAGCCTGCACTAAGTCAATAGATTATGAAATCATTGAACTTGGGATTTCCTGCGAGATTTGTTACACCGCTGAGACTGAATGGAATTCGTTTGGAAGGATCTTATATTGAAAAGGCTGTCCCTCTATTAAAATATTGGGTAAGTGGCGGGGAATTACCCGTATTCAGTACGAGTAGAGTGGAAACAACTCATACCTTTCGGACTCTGGCATTCGCCTGTCACTCGTAATCCGAAAAGACTGACCTCAATAATGTTCTTGTGAGTGCATTAAGTAAATTAAACATATACTAGTTGGTCTGAATTGTGCAGGATCGAGCCCTGACCTTCAAAGAGTAGTGAACCAAACACTATTATTAAGTTACCTTAAATTTAGAACTTCCAAAATACTCTACTACGTATTTCCAGTCCTCGAGCTCAACATCTTCAGGTCGATGAGATATTTCCATCAGCAATGTGGCGAGAGTAGTGACTGCTCAATCGATCTTTCCATGCTCTAAAAAGCCTTTGCATAGTACTGATGACAAAGGCTTGCAACACATGATCTTGCACACTGCCAAGAACTTCAAACTTATCCTGAACATATATAAATGTAACATTATATTGATTTTAACTACAATAATAAACCATGTAATTTGAAGCCAACACAATATTGAAAATAACTTGTTACCTTAACCTTTAACCACATTGTTTCTCCATATTTTGAAACAATCTTTTGCCATTTCTCATCCTGGAATGAGATAGTGCTCCTCATGATCAAACCACAGTAATTAACAATATCTCTTGCCCCAGCACCTACTGCTCGATCAATGTCATCTGGGATCATAATTGTAATTTTTCCGCCGTACTTAGTTTTAATATCTACAGTTTTAGATTTATATTTTCCCCTTCCTCTCTTTTTGTTCCTGGAAGAAACTGCAAAGGAAAAAAATATACCGATAAAGCGCAAAAGCCTCTGAACATTTGAATTTGTTACTCCATTGCTAATATCTTTCTGTTTCTTTTCTAGTACATTGATTTGTTTGAAAAATGCTCCAAACATACCAGCAAAGAACTTTCATGCTTTGACTAGGTTAAATGAAAATAGAGCCAAAGTCCAGGTATCCCTTCACTAGCTATATTTAAATATTTTGATCTATTTTCAAGAGTTAATGCAAACTTAAGCTTTTTTCGTGCTGAACTTTTCAAAAAATGATCTGTTTACTATTAATTAAAAGTGAAAATCCCATTTCTGTCCAATTACAAACTATGTCGGTAAGGTCTTTAGACTAAGGGTATATTTAGGTGGAATTGAAGAGATCAGATTCTGATTACCTTATAGAGCATGACAATGAACAATTTCAAAGACAAATCTATCAATTCCGGGAGCAAGTAAAATGACTAATAATTTATAGCTATATAAAAGAGGAAATGACATGGTTTTCTGTTGACTCTGATTTCTTTTGACATTCTCTGCCTGAATATAAGATATAGAGAAGGAGAAAACAACAATTAAAAGGAAAAACATATATGAAATGGCAATTTCAGGCTCCAATAGTAGCAACCAAGCTCAACTCCGGATGTGTAGTTACATTAAAGGGACAAATAAAAACTAACCTGCACTACCTCTTTCAGCTTCCGGAGAAGGATACACACCTCTGTCCAGATTTCTTGATGAAACTGTCTCTACATAAAGTCTCTGCAAAGATTTGCTTGATATTTGTTGTCTCTATAGGTTCTTGACAAGGATTATTTGATTCTCCTGTCTCTAGGGATGCTCTAGTATTTCCCCTTAGCTTCAATTGTGGCCGAGACGTCGCTCCAGAATTGCTATGTCCTTGAAAATGACCACGCCCACGACCGGTTCAACCTCGACCTTTGCCTCGTCCAATTCCTGTCATGTTGAACCTCCTACATGATATAGAAAAAAATTAGTAAGAACCAAGGCACAATTAGGGTTAAGATCTTATCATTATACATGAAAAATTAAAATTAAGCTTAGTTCACATAGAAGGCAGGTAACAAGTCAATTCACAAAAGCTTAGTAGATAACTACTTATGAATTAAAGTTACAATCATCATGATTAATTTCATTGTCAGTTTAGTAATGACTAAGATAGAGAGAACTTTTCAAAACAAAATGAGACATCTAACTACATCCGTCTTTGCTTCTCAATCTTCAAAATCATCATCGGTGTCTTCTCCATCACCGAGTAAATCTTCTTCGCTTTCTTCGTCATCAGATACATATATATGATTGTCATCAATGAAATTAGTTTCCTATTTATACATACTTGTCTAAGCTTGTATACTTGCATCAATACTTTGTGGTTCAACATCGTCCCTATGTAAATCCACATTGACATCATTTTCCTGGTCATTGATTTGCAAAATATTTAATTCAACTTCCTCTTGTTGATAAGATTCTTCATTTACTAATGATTCATCTTCAACTTCTACAGAATTATCATAACCTTCAGGCATATTGAAAAGGTCACGAGGATTTGTCTTTACAATGATAAGCCAATCTTTATCTACCATGTCTTCTAAGTAAAAGACTTGTTCAAACTGAGATGCCAACACAAATGGCTCATTAGTGTTCAAGGCACAAAGAGTATTTACACTTGTAAAGCCATATTTGTTAATCTTATATCCTCTTCCTAAGCGAGCCACATCCCATCAATGACACTTGAATAGGTAGATATTCCTATTTCCCACATATGGCAACTCATAAATGTCCTCTAATACACCATAATACTCTTTATTAGAATCTGAATCATCTCATTTTATAAGGACTCCACTGTTATGTGTTTTTCTTCTCAACTCAAGATCTTTTTTATGGAATCTTAATCCATTGACTACAAATCTAGAATATCAATGCACCATTGTTGCAGGACCAACGACTAAGCCTATGAGCTTATCATTTGCGCGTCCTTGTGCAGATAATATAAAGACCTACAAAGACAAATAACAGCCTTGTGACTAATAACACTATGTGATAATTACACTAATATTAAAATTATCATTTAACTCGACACATACGCGTGCACGAAACCAATCAAGAAACTCATTGTTATGCATGTCTCTCCTTGAACCGTGTCCTTCAATATCTTCCATGTATTCCCTATATTTTGATAATGGAGTTAGTTAAGATAGTGTATTCAAACCATTTTAATGTGATCCTAACTTGGAATTAATAATTAACTTACTCCATGAATGGTGAAACCTCTTCACAATTTTGAAGCACATACATACATGCTTGTTTGAACTCATCATGAGATAACCTGTTGCCTTCTGAACCACCTTTTGTTTGCCCACTTTTCTTAAAGATAGACATCTCACCATTTGAGACAGAACCATAATAATTTCTAGCTGGTTCATTGAACTTGGTTGAGATATTCTTTAAGTATCATGAGCAAAATGTGAGACTTTCCATTGCCAAATAACCTTCTGCAATTGAACCTTCAGGATGAGCATTGTTGCGGACATATGACTTTTGTGTTCGCAAATACCTATATGCAATTGATTCATTAATGTAATGTGTCATTAACAAATATGGATTTTTTATTATTGAACACATTACCTCTCAAAAGGATACATCTATCAAAATTGAGCTAGTCCACCAAGCTTTGCCTCTCTTGCCAAGTGAATTGGAAAATGAACCATGACATCAGAGAATGCCGGAGGAAAAATAATTTCTAGTTTGCATAATGTGCATGCACATACAGCCTCCAGGATATCAAGACCTTCAATTGTCAAGGACTTAGAGCATATATTTTTGAAAAATTTGCCTAGCTCTATAATTGGTTCACACACTGCCTTAGGCAACAAACCATGTATTGCAACTGGGAGAATGTCTTGCAATAATACATGGTGATCATGACTTTTCAATCCCTAAATCTTTTTTTCAAGTACGTTGACACACCTTGAAATGTTTGATGAAAATGTATCAGGAACCTTCAAATTAGCCAAGAAATTGCATAACTTCAACTTCTATTCCGAGGAAAATGCATAACATGCCGCATGTAATAATATATTATCCACATCCTCTATCGGATGCAACTCTTGCCTAATACCAAGGTCCATCAAATCATATCTACTTTTTAGTATGTCCTTTGTCTTTCCAACCATATTCATCACGGTTGATATAATATTATCTGACACATTTCTCTCAATGTGCATTACATCAAGGTTATGCTGTAACAAAAGAGTACTCAAATAAGGCAATTGAAAAAAATACTTTTCTTCCTCTAATTGTAAGCACTTTTCGGAAATTCCCCTTTCTATAACTAATATTTCCCTACCATTGTAATTGTATAAGTGCTTCATCGCCTGTTAAAGGATTATGTGCAACCCTATTTTCTACCTTCCTATCAAATTTCCTCCTATTTCGGCTTAATGGATGATCTAATGGGGGAAAGCGACGATGGCTCATATAACATAACTTATTACGTAAAGAAACTAATTTTGTGTCTTTGTGGCAACAAGAGCATGCAAGCTTGCCTTTCATTGACCATCTTGAAAGGTTTCCATACTGTGACGACCCGGTCCGTCGTCACGTGAGTTACCGCCCCGTTTCCCCATATTGTATTTCTCTATGCTTCATTAGCAGTATTTGAGGTGATCGAGTAGAATTGGACTGGTTTTAGATGGAAATGAGACACTTAATCTCTTAATGGAAAGCTTATCTTGAAAAAAGTCAACCGAAAGTTGACTTGTGAGTTAGAGGGCTCGAATGCGGTTTTCGACGATTCAGTTAGCTTCGGGGGATGATTTAAGGCTTAGGAGCTCAATCGGAAGTAATTTTGGAGGTTCGGTGTAGAGTTAGGCTTGAATTGGCGAAGTTAACATTTCGGCGTTATCCGGTTGATAGGTGGAATTTTGATCCGAGGGTCAGAATGGAATTCTGAGAGTTGAAGTAGCTCTGTTAGGTGATTTGTGATGTGTGTGCAAAATTTCAGTTGAATCGGAGGTGTTTAGGTCGGGTTTTTGATCGAATGTGCGTTTCGGAAGAATTTGATAAACTTAGGCTTTGATTTGGTAAAATTTGATGATTTTGGCACTAACGGTAATGTTTTGCTGGTTTGAGCAAGTTTGAATAAGGTAATAGATCATATTTGTGCTTTTGGTTGAGGTCCCGAGGGCCTCGGGGTGAATTTGGGTGGTTAAACGAGAGTTTTGAGGTGTGTTGCAGGTCAGATTTTTTTTTATTGTCATCTGGTATTTCCGCTTCTGCGGAAATGGACCATAGAAGCGGTACTGCAGGAGCGGGTATTTGATCGCAGAAGCGGTCGTTGGCTGGCTAGGAAAATTTTGCAGAAGCGGAAGGTGGCTCGCACCAGCGGGTCCGCAGGAGCGGACATCTAGCCGCAAAAGTGAATATGGTCGATCCGCAGAAGCGGATGTGGGGCAGCAAAATCGGAAGCTGAAGGTTTAATGAAGAACCGCATAAGTGGCGATTTGGCTGCATAAGCGGTCCCGCATAAGCGGTAGGGGGACCGCAGAAGCGAAAAGGACCGTGCACAAAAGGGTTTTAAAGGGTTTATTTCATCCACGAGTTCCATAATTTTTCCTCCATTATTGAGCGAGCTTGAGGGATATTGACGGGATTATAGAGAGTTTTGACTGGGAATTCATCGGAGGTAAGTTCTATGGCCTAGAAACATCATTATATTGAAGAATCTACCTTTAATTCATGGAAAATTGAAGTAAAAATTGAAAGAACTAGGGCTTGGTTTTTGGAATGTAAATTTGGAATTTGAAGGGGCATTTGAACTCCGATTTTGATGAATTTGATATGATGGCGAGACGAGGAATCCGGTGATGTAAATTTCGTAATTTTTCGAGAAGTGAGCCCGGGGCTCGGGTTTTGCCAACTTCGTGATTTTGTTATTTTTCGAGTCTTTTCGATTGGGTTATGATTCATTAGCCTATTGTGACGTATTCCTTGTGGTTTTGGTCAGATTCGACACGCGAGGAGATCGATTCGAGGGGAAAAGGCTTGGCGAGCTAGACTCTTGGCCGGCTAGAGGTGAGTAATAATTTTTAATGATGTCCTGAGGGTTTGAGACCCCAGATCAATGTGGTGCTGTGTTCAGATGAGACACGCATTCAATGGCGAGTGCGGGGTCATGTATTATTGGGGATTGTGACTTGGTCCAGTCCGGATGATATTTTCTGCATATTAGCTATGACTTGTTGGTTTCCACTATGACTTGGGCTTATTGCTATATTTGGGGCTTATTGCCAACTGTTTGAACTCCTTATGAGTTATCATCACTGTTTTCCTCACTATTTGAAATATTATTTGAACTCAGTCCATTGTTATTACAATGTTTCATGAACTCAACTATATTTTACTCAAACTTGGAGTTTTAATTGATATTTGAACTATTGTTTGAGCTGAGTATTATTATTTTATTGCTTCCCGAGGGGGCTTTTGGATATCTTTGGACTGATTGAGGCCGAGGGCCATATGTGAGGATATGATGAGTGATGTGAGGAGGCTTTCAGGCCTCGAGCGATATGTGAGGAGGCTTTCAGGCCTCGAGCGATATGTGAGGAGGCTTTCAGGCCTCATATTGATATGTTCAGGCTTTCAGGACTTGTTGATAACGCTTGGGCTGTAAGAGCCCCTCCGGAGTCTGCACACCCACAGTGAGCACGGGTACCCATATGATTGAGAGTGAGCCCGAGGGGCTGATGTTGTATTGTGTGATTGATACGGAGCCCGCGGGGCTGATACTGTATTGAGAGTTTGATATGGCGCCCGAGGGGCAGGTTCCTGAGTATTTCTTATTGATTGAGAATAATTGTTTTTAACCGTTTCAAAGATATTTCTTACTGTATTCCACTGGTTTCTACTGTTTATCTGATTTTACTGCTTGAGATAACATTAATTGTGCCTTTGTGCGATTTTACGTTCTCAGACATTATTCATTTTTATTACTCACTGGGTCGGAGTACTCACATTACTCCTTGCACCGTGTGTGCAGATACAGGTATAGCAGAGTTCGTTCCTGAGCGCTGATTTTCATCCAGACCAGGCGGACCCGGAGAGACAAGGTAACTGTCAGCGTCCACAACACCCGTTTCTTCCTTATCTTTTGTATTTCATCTATCTTCGGACTATGTTCTTAGATACAGTCTTGTAGTAGTTATTAAACTCTGTAGTAGCTCATGACTTGTGACACCCCGATTGCGGGCTGGATTTGGGTTGGCTTTCTTGTTATCGCGGTTATGTCTGTATTGCTGGTTATCATATTCCTGCTTTAAGCTTATTTATGATTAATAACTGTCAGATATTTGAGGAGTTAAATGTTCTATTGGCTGGCCTCGTCTTCACGAGAGGCGCCATCATGACCAGGTGGGTTTGGGGTCGTGACACATACGCATTAATCGTCCACATGATAGCTGCACATATCTTAAAATTAGATTTTGAGTATGCATCATAAGTTTCCACTCCATGCCATAATTCTTTTAACTCTTCAATCACTGGTTGTAAGTATACATCTATATCATTAGCTGGACACTTGGGTTCTATAATAAGAAGTGCCATCATAAAATACGAATCCTTCATGCAATCCCATGGTGGCAAATTATATGTAGCTAGTACAACTGGCCAAATACTATGATTGGCACTCATGTTACTAAAAAGTTGGAACCCGTCACTTGCTAAACCTAATAGAACATATCTTAATTCAGCTGAAAAGGTGGGATGTCGCTTATCAAAGGATTTCCGGGTAATGGAGTCGGATGGATGTCGCAAGACACTATCATCAATATTTTCCTCCTTTTGCCACCTCATCTTTTTTGCAGTCACTTTTGCCATGTACAATCTCTGAAGCCTTGGTTTGATCGGAAAATGTCACAATACTTTACAAGCTACTTTCTTTCCATTTTGTTCATCTGATTTCCATCTAGACTTACCACACTTAGGACATGATTGAGCATTGGCATAGTCGTGCCAATATAAAATACAATCATTTTGACATGTATCTATTTTGTTGTACTCCAAGCCTAGGTCACAAAGAACTTTCTTCGCTTCATAGAAAGAATTTGGTACAAATGACCCCTCCGGAAGAACTTTTTTCAAAAAGCTCAACAATTCATCCATCGATTTGTTGCTCCAACGGTTAAGGCACTTCAAGTGAAGTAGTTTAATAACAAAAGATAAATTTAAAACTTTACTACAACTAGGATAAAGTTCTATCTGGGCATCTTCTAATAATTTGTAGAACTTTATTGCGTTTATATTTGTCTCTTTATTATCCTCTGAAAAATTATTATCATCCGCCATATTAGTGTATCCACAAGCATCGTGAATCATTTCCGTAATATTATCCTCTTTAATGTTATCAGCTCTACTTCATCATTGCGTGCTACATTAGAATTTTCACCTATAACTAACACTTCTCCATGAAAGTCCCACACTTTATAAGATTCCCAGAAACCCTTCCTCAATAAGTCTCCTCTTACATCGGTTCTTAGCTTGAACATAGTGTTCATACACCCTTTACAAGGACATAGAATCATAGTGCTCACCCTTGGTTGGTCGAATACCCAACTAAGAAAACCATCTACTCCAGCTCTGTATCTGTGGTCTCCACTATTCCTAAGATTCAACCAACTTTTATCCATTCCTATTTTTAGGAAAAAAGGTAATCAATTAGTTAACTAAAAGTGAAGTGCAACAAGAACCGGCATATCAACAAGAACATAAGTGGAAAAGATGAACAAATCAAATCACCCATAAAAAATTAGAATTACAGCAACAACTTTTTCCTCTTAAGAGTATAATCATAATACAAACAGTGCATCAAACGAAAATACAATAATACTATACTAGTCAAAGAGAGAAATGAACTACTTGACTTTTCATTATAGTTTCCACTTATTATGGGCATTCTCATATCAGTACCATCAATTATAAATTGATGGTTGTCATGTCTAAGGTTGTCTCTCTAATATAGGACTGGTACTTTCACAAGTGCATAGTTGATTTTTTATAATCTATAAAGCAGTGTGTCTATAATTGTCTTCAGCTTAAACTATTGATATGTAATTAGAACACATACTACCATTTAACTAGAAGACAACAACATAAAATAAAAACACTGCTCAGTCATGCATTAAATTAGTACTCATTAAACTATTCCATGTTAAAAATAATAATTTAAAAGACCAGTGATTGTATAGGTATTATAACCTTCCAAATGTTACTATTTTGTTCAAAAGTGAATGTGTACTGGTGTCCTTTCATCAGTCCTATTTGTTGTCACTTTTTAAAACAACAGAAATATTTTCGTTGGGTCAGTTCTTGCTCTTGACTCATTATCAAGAATTTAAAAGAAAAGGAAGGACACCATGTGAATAAAAGTCCGATATTCTACCCCCCTGCTTTGTTATCACAAAATAAAAAAGTAAGAAAAAAAAGAAAGACATTATAACACACTATACATCAAACAACTTCCTTAATCTATAAGTTTAAATAACCAGATTTGTTGGAATGAAGTAAAAGCTATTGAAGAGTGGTGAGAAAATGATTTCATAGTTTTTGAGTCAGATTAAAATAGATTATAATTAAAAATATTATTATTCACAATGGTCTTCAAAGACAAACATGACAACTAAGCAAGCACCATATTATACGTACACCTTAAAGAGAATCTAACCAGTCCATAGCATGTCTCCAATTTTCTATTAAGCAAGGTAATCCAGAAACGATTTAAAAATCAAGCACAAACTATTTGATTATAGAAAACAAGAAATAAAGTTGGGAACTTTGCAGACTTTAGCAAACTTTAGCAATAGTAGAAGTTGGGAACAATTCAAGAAGCTTCACTTCATTAGGTTGGCAATTTTGTAGCCATAATATAACTAGAGCTGAGCAATCTACATGAGCCTAAGAGCTTTTGCAGGCTTCTGGAGGTATGGTTAATTGCTAATGTACTTCAAATAAATTTCAGTAAAAAAGTACTACAAATCGAAAGCTACAACCTGAACAAGCACAGTAAAAAAGACGAGGAAAATAAATAAACCAACCAAATAAACATAAAGGGAAAACACAAAATCGCGTAAAAAAATAAAAAAATCAGTTGAACACTGCTCTTTGGAATTTTTTCGAGAAATATCAGGAAAAATAACATATCCATACCACACAATATCTCATTTCAGCATTTTGAGAGAAATACCAAACAAGCAATCACCAAAAAGTTCAGAATTTTAAAAAAAAAAACTTACCCAACGAAGAGATCGTCAACACCGAGAAGGTCTTTACATGATGATATAGTTAAAAAAATTACTTTATACTCATATAGATTTCAAATGGGTTAAATAAATTAGAGGTGAATATGATGAAAAATTACTTTCTAACTGCAGTTAACATCCAAAAGGATTTAGGATTTGAACACATTACCTGATTTGAGTACAATCTTAAAATACAAATGGTGTTAGGCTTTTGGATTTCATAAATTAGGGCTTTAATTTGAGAATTTGCAGAGAGATGGAGATTTGGCGATTTTGCAGAGAGAATTGCAGAGGGAAGAAGAAAGGAGCTTCTGTAATGGAATATTTTTAAGGTCTTAACTCTTAATGGTATAAATGAGATTCTTTTTTTTTTTTTGTCTTTAGTTTATTTTTTATTTTTAAATGTCAGATATTACAATTAGAGGCGACTCGGTCGCCCCAAAAACACCTTCACTAGTGACATTCTATTAGTCGCTACTAAATATTTGGAGCCAAATTTTTGATCATAGCGGAAACAATTAATTTGGGATTTAGTGGCACATATTAGTGGCAACGTGAAATTGTCGCCGCAAAAATTTTATTTTGTAGCCACTTATTAGGTTGTCACAATTAATATACCATTTGTAGCAATAAAAAAAGTCGCTACTAAATATCACCACTAAAAGACAAATTTCTTGTAGTGTGTGATGGAAAAAAGCCAACTGGTGAGCCATTTACCAGGATAGAAAATCTTATTTTACTTACGCAAAACTTGATCGAGTTGACCCATCTGTCTCCAAAACCCATCTTCACTAACAGCCCAAGTAAGAAGTTCCAATTCAAATGATCAAGGCCTTCTGAATCTCAAGTTTGCATAATATCTCTGGTTTCTTACTTCGTATCCTTGCATATATACACTCATTGGCAATGAGAATGGCATCCATAATCAGTCTCCCTTTGATAAGGGCCATTTGTTGAGTGTCTACCAATTTGTGTACAGCTTTCTTGAGTCTCTCAGTAAGTAGTTTTGAAATTATTTTATAAATGCTACTTATAAGGGAGATAGGTCTAAAATCTTTCAGTTCTTTGGCGCTCTTCTTCTTTGCGATCAAAGCTACGTAGGTTGCATTGAAGCTTTTCTCAAATATTCCTCTATCATAGAAGTTTTGTACAATAACTATTACATATGTGCTGGCCACCTCTCAACAATGGGTGAAGAAAGCCATGGAGTAGCCATCAGGTCCAGGGGATTTATCCCCAGCACATGCTTGGACACTATTCCATATCTCTTGAGCTTCAAATAGACTCTGCAACATTGATTTTCTTCGGTTGTGATTGTGGGACACACTCTGAGGTTTCCTTGTGGCCTATATTCTTCTGTTTCTGTATACGAGCTTTGATATTATTTTTCAATCTCTCTTTTGATCTCACCTGGGTTCCTCATAGGTTGGCCTTCTACTTCTAGAAGATCAATGTTGTTTTGTCTTCTATGTGCATTGGTTGTTCTATAAAAGAACTTTGTATTCCAATCCCCTTGTTTCAACCATGTTGCCCTGGATCTCTGTCTCCATGCCACCTCTTTGTGTCTAGCAATTTCCTCAAACTCCATAGACAAGGTAGCTTTCGTAAGTATTTCATTTAGGTCTCTTTGATCTTGAATCTCATCTAGCTCAGACAATTGATATAGTATGTTGAGTTTCTGCATCTCCAAGTTCCCTTGGATGATTTTGCTCCAATTTCTGAGTTTATCTTTCAAGGCTTTCAACTTGAAAGCCAAGATGTAGTCTGGCCTTCCTTCATAAGTAAATTAATGCCACCAGTTTTTGACCATGTCTTTGTATCCCCCTATCTATAACCACCAATTTTTAAAATTGAAATAGGATTTAGTCGATTCTCTATTCCCACATTGAAGCAATAATGGGGTGTGATTAGAAGTCACTCTATGAAGAGTTGACTGTTTTATGTTTCTAAAACCCTCATCCCAGTCTTCAGAGATCAAAAATCTATTAAGTCTGGCTGCAGAGTTGTGTTTATCACCTTTTCTCCAAGTGAATCTGCCTCCTAACAGTTGTAAGTCCACTAAACCCATGTCTTCAATGAATTCAGAGAAATCAATCATTGTTCTAGTGAATCTGTTGCAATTTTTCTTTTCGGATGGAAATCTGACTATATTAAAATCCCCACATACAATCCAGGGGCCATTCAATAATCCCCTAACAGCGCCAACTTCCCACCAAACCTTTTCTCTTTCTTCTCTATCATTTGGAGCATAAACACTAGTTAAATGCCAGGTTTAGTCCTATGTTTGTCTAGTGAATTTACATAAAATAAAGTAAGATCCCAAGCTACTTATTTCACCATCCCAAATCCTACTGTCCCACATAAGCATAATACCTCATCTAGTTCCGCTGGCTTCTAGGTGTGCAAATTTCCCCCATCTGTTTGCCCATAGATCTTTAACAATTCTTGTGATATCACCTTCCAATTTGGATTCCTGAAAGTAATGCACATCAATTTTCCAGGTATCGATACAACTCTTGATCGTTTCCCTCTTCCTTGGCATGTTTAGCCCTCTTACGTTCCATGATATGACGTTGACTTTCATTGATCTTTGATGATAAGGTAACCTCCCCTGCTTCTGGTGCCATTTCTTTGAAAATTGCTCCATATATCCAGACTTTTAAGCTTTTTGAAACCCTTATTTTTTGGAGTTGTTGCCACCACCAATTTTGCTTCTCCCTGGTTTGTTTGCCTCTTGTGATCAATCTTCATGAATAGTAGCAGAGCCTCCTTCTCACAGCCTTGAAAATCTAATCCAAACTCTTTGCTTAGCTTGATAATGTTTTGGTGAATCCATATTGGAGTGTCAAAATCTGAGTCCCTGTCATCTTTTCTGCTTTGCATATTCAGTGGTTCTGCCTCTTCAATTGTCCAATTTGCATCTTCACTTGCTTCAATAATTTGCATGTTGTTGGTTGCTTACAGTTTTATTGAGGAATTTTCTATTTCTTTGGTGACAGACATGGTATCTTCTGCGTTTCTTGGGTTAAATTGGGCTTTTGTGCTTCTCTATTCTTCAGATGTTGTGTTTGTGTCCTCCAAGTTTGGATTTATTTAATGGGTTGTAGCATGCATGATAAGTGAAGAAGATTCAGAGATTGCATCTATTTCTACAGATAGTGGACCGAGTCTGAGATCTGTAGAAATCCCTTTTAACAACTTGGCTTTCCGAAGACATTGGGCCAACGGATCTGGGCCCAAAGGGTTTTTAAAAATTTCCTTAGGGCTTGGATTTAAGGGGTCACTTAAGAGTCTTGCCTTCTCACGTGACAACACACGTGAGTCTTTTAAAACTATAGACGTAGGTTGTACCTCCTTAGAACATCCCACGTTCCATGTCCCACCACTGAGATCTTGAGCTCCTCCCCCTACTGCGAAAGATTGCTTTGTTATCTGCTGTTTAAAGACCTCCATGTTGCTGCTGCCGGAGCTGAATCTTACCGGTGCTTCACACTATATTTGAATCGTAAAGATGATCCGTTCTCTCTCCACATCAGCCACTTTTTTGGACTAAATCTCTGTTCCTTTTCACCTTCAATCTTGCCCATTTGAGGTGATTTCTGAGTTCTATCTTTTCTTCAGTTTGAACCCAACATCCACAATAATTGCCGATTTCTTTGAACACTTTCTGGGACCATAGGTGTAGAGGGATTCCAACTAGTCTGATCCAAACCTGATCAAGGTCCTGGGTTTTTGAGATAGAGCTTGTTGTCGGTAACCACTATTAAAGAGAAAATTTATGACGTTTCTAGTGCCAGACCCTTTTGAGGACGTGTTTTGCAGTTTTCTTCAATGAGAATTTGAAGAGGAAACGATTTTGACCTATCTCATCAATGTTGACTTCGTGTGCCTGCTTCCATGTGCTACTAGACCATCAACGAATATCCGAAAGAGTGGGAATGTAGAGATTTCCACTGGAAGACAACCTACCACACTCCTGGAGAGGAGTTTGTTTTGGGAATAGTTGGGTTTACCTGAGATGCTGATGATACCATATTTTTCCTGAACAAAGGACTCATTCATTTCTCTAGTAGTCCATTTATTTCTCCTAATTGTTTCTGAGTAGGTAAGATCTTCTTCTGTATTTCTGGGTGTAAATGTAACTGCCTTTTGGGCCTTGCATTTAATGAAGTTTGAGATCTTAACTGCAATGTCTGTCCAACCTTTATTAAATGCCATTTCTGGGATAATTGTCACGACCCTAGTTCACCAATCGTGAACCTGTCATGACGGCACCCAGTCTTCGTGACTAGGTAAGCCTAACACATTGCGGGATTTTTAACCACCTTTACGAAAGCAATAAGACTAATACTAAATAATATAAGAAAAATGTAATAAGTGCCGCCTGGCACATACACTTCAACTCAAAACACTGAAACGACCTCCAAGACTCGGAAACTCACGGGCAACACAGGCTAAAGAACATAAACTATGGCTCTATCATCCAGAAATGTCTATACAACCGAAACAAAGAAATTAAACTACTATCTATGAGGAGGAGTAGAAGGAGACTCCTCGGATCT